>MJUU01052009.1:0-14790 GCA_002080025.1 Modiolus philippinarum | reverse complement strand
AAGAGCGCTTGATATATAATAGTATGGGAAGTGATATTAATCTCCTTTTCAATTTATCAATCAATGTTGATGTGTTACGATTCATATGTTTGTTTAGAAATAATATCATATTATTTAATTGAAATTTAGAACATATATTTACTGTGTTGATTTATACATATATATTTACTATACTATCTACTTAAGAACTTTATTTTTATATTATCACATTTCAAATGTTGTATTTCTTTAAAACAAATGTCCATTTACTCTATGCATCTACTTTTGTGATATGTATTATTTTTATATAAAAAGCGCCTATTTATAGCTGTGGGAAACTAAAAATAGATTTGGGGAAAGTACAGTGAAACCTGTCTGAATTAAATCCTGACAAGATTTGATAGCAGTCTGATTTATTTACCCTATACTTAGCCTGAAACTTAAAAAAGTCAGTCATGTAGCGAGACCTGTTTGTATCAATATATATTACATTTATATTCTGAACCTCTGTGAAGCAAACACCTGTCTAAAATTTGACAAAATCTTCAGGGATTTCAGTTTAGACAAGTTACACTGTAACTTTATATTATTTTGTATATGCTTATTATTGTTGTGTTGATTTTTTGACATTGTCCCTTGTAATTGTTGTGAGTTGACAATTTATTAAATAAATATGCTTATTTATAAATAGATCATTATACATATTTAAATACATGTTATTTTTTCCAATTCTGTGACATGATTTTAACCACATGAGTTGGATGGAATATTTTTGTAAAATGTGTTTCAATTTGGGCCAGTTAGTTTGGGCTTAGCTCATTGGGTTAGACTAGATTGCAAAATTTTAACACTATTAGTCTTTAGTATATTCCCATTCCTACTGATCTCAATAGTGTTGAAAAAAAAAAATAAAAAAGATTTATTAGTTCAACCATTTTCCAAATTTAATCCAAACCAAGACATCTAAAATTAGCAGATTCAAAAAATGGCATTTTATTAACCTATCTAACACTAAACAGGCAGTAATGCTAGTTTTTGAGTAAATGAATTATTTATCACAGGAAAAATTGCAAACCCGTTTTATATCCGTTTCACATCCGTTTTACATCCGTAACTTTACCTGTGAAACAGATGAATAGTACCACGTCTGTAAAACACCTGTATTTTTACAGATGTTTCCCAGATGGTTAACATATGTAAAACGGATGTGACACGTTAAACATCTGTATTACATCCGTTTCACGGACATTACATTTGTGTACTAAACAGATGTTTTACGGATGTTCAAAAACACCTGCTTTACGGACGTTTTATAACGCATGTTTTACATCACATCCATTATACACATGTAAAACGCCTGTAAATCCTCTGTTTGTAAAAACGTCCGTTTTACATCCGTTGCAATTTTTCCTGTGATACTGTAAGCAAGGAAGTTTTCATGGAAGTTTTATTTTTGCTTTTGCGGGAAGGAATGTAGCGTGAAAATAAAACTGTTACGAATATTTTTATGAAATTGAATGATTCAGTAATTTGTTCAGCAACCATGAGTTCAAGACTATGCGAAATGAAATTCATTTAGAAAACCAAGAAAATTGCGAAAATTTTACAAGATTTAATCTAGTTCTTATCACACATAATTTCCATTTCTTGCCATAGTTCGTTTTTACTTGACAGTTATATCACAATATTGTTTTGAAACATACATTTACTCTTAGGCCACATAAACTCAATCAAAAGATTCACATCTGAAACTGACATAAAGTTTTGGAGCAAAAGTTTTTCATATTTTATCTTCTTTCCCCCCCCTCTTTAGATAAGATTCGTTTAAAATTGAAGCATGTGACTTTGATTTACTGTTAACCAACTTATTTTTGCAGCTACTTTATTTTGTGTTTTTTCCTTTCTGTTGAAATTCGCGGAGACTAATTTTGGCGATCTTCTAATTCTTTTAATGCATTTATATAAGGATATGAACTATTTGCGACGATTTATTATCGCTATATTTTCACATGCGAGAAAGTCGCGAAAATAAGTTGGTTTGCAATAACTGGAAACATCAGATTGAATGATAACATGTATTTTTTGTTCAAAAGAGAGTTGTATCTGGGTATCAAAGAATTTGTCATTTTTCAATCTGAGCATTTTCTTGGATAAGGCCGTCAAAAAAAGATGAGAATTTATTATTAATATCAAATGGTCTTATCAATATTTCTAATCCCACAAGTAAGTTAGACATGGTATAAATTTTATATTAGATTTCATTAATATCAATTTATATATATATATATATATGCCTTGTGTTGAATGTTTTGTTATTTATTTATTGTTATGTTTTGTAACCGGGGAAAATCTTATACATTTAGATTAGATGAAGTGTGGATGAAATATTTGTTACAAATTATACCTACTTTTTCTGCTTTGTACATTTTAACTTTTCCACTAATTTGTTGTTGAGAAATTGATTGGATATACATGTATGAATTTTAATGGTGAATTTCCACATACAATAGATCTTCGATGATTCGAACTGCAATGACTTGAACAACATTGATGTCTCGAACCGTTTTTGTGGTCCCTTTGTACAAGCTTAAACATAGTTTGACCCTGATATCTCGAACACCCCTTTTGTATATTTTGTTGTTATTATTTATTTACAGTTGTTTTTTGAATGACTGTCCTGATTTTTTACCCTTATAATATGAAACAATCCTCATTATTTTTGAGGTTTTGCATTAGAATCAACAATGTTAAGAATATGTATTAGATATTGTGGGTAAAATAGAATGACCATTATTGTTACAATATCATACAAAAAAGATATAAATTATTAAAGTCAGCTTATTTGAACTGTGAGAAATCATTGAAAATCTGTTCATGGTTACCCATCTCCTAAATCATATTAAATTAACACATTTGGAAGCATGCATCTGTCAGGGCTGTTTCAGTAAAACATATATGGGACTGGGGGAAGGCACTTTCAAATTTCAGCTATGGGTGGTCATTACAAATTGGAGTCAGAATTCATAAATAAATATAAACATCCTATTTTGCATCTTTGGGTCATGACAATTTTCAAGTGCCTTCCCACCGTCCCATGTATGTTTTTCTGGAACAGCCCTGACAAAATAAAGAAATTCTAAGATAAGTGAGTGAACATGCTCTTTCTTTCCATTGTAACAATAAAGCATTTTTTGAAATTCAGAAAGTATATTCCAGAAATCCAAATAGGAAATGATTTTTCAGTGATATAAGCAAATGGAAATGAAAACTAATTTGCATAACTACTTTGCATATCATGTAAATGAAAAACAATAAATTCATTACTTGGAAGTTAAAAATGATGAAAGAAACCTATGTCTATTTCTCATATCCCTAAACTCTCTTCTTTTATATACAGTATAAGTGGTTATTTTGGCAATTCACAAATTTTGCAGATTCCTTTGAAAATGTTTGATTATTTTTTCAGGAAATGAAATATCCATGATTGTTTATCATTCCCTGTATATAGTTTCATATAAATTATATTTTGGTGTTATGCAATTTTTGCGACATAAAAATACCCAAGAATTAAGCGAAAATTAATTAGCTGCTATAATAACCTCTTATACGAAATAAAAAAAACTTTAAATCAGCATGTCTATTTTTGTGTATAAAGATTCACATAAATTATATTTTCACAGTATGCAATTTTTTCGACATCAAAATATTCGAGAATAAAGCGAAAATTTTGGCTGCAAAAATAACCTGTTACACGATATAAATTTTTTTTTTGAATCAGCATGTTTTCTTTTGGTTATAATTGAGGAGATGGAAAACTGTGTTAGTTTGTAGAAAACAAGTGGCATTTATATCAAGGTTAACATGTGTACACGGTATAAAACTGTTGATTTTTGTGGTACTTGTTTATTATAGTACTGTATAACAAATTCGGGTGCTAGAGAAATCCTTGGTTATTGTCAATAAAATTGATATTTAAGATATTTTGTGTTTTTATTTATGCCTAAGACCAACAGCTAAAGAAGTTCTAGTTTTAAATATTCTTATACATGTATAACAAAAAACCAAAGTTACTGTGAATTTTGTTTCTTCATATGGATATTTCAACAACGTAGTCTCTTCAGTGCAGATCACATCAAAATATTTTGAGATATACAGGCCTGTACCCCAACTTTTTTGGAGGGGATGCGAATCTTAGTAAATGTTTCGGGAAAAATCTACTTTAATCGTTGTTAATGGTTGTTTCAGGAAAAAATTGACTTTAATAGTGCTTAATGGTTTTCACAGGTGATGCGAACGCACTCCTTGCACCTCCTGTGTATGAGCTTGATATATAACATATTTCATGTATTTATTAATGCCTGAAACCAACAGACTAATAGGTTTTAGTTTTAAGTAATATTCTTATATGACGAACAACTGAAAAAAAACCTGAAGTTACAGTGAATTTAGTTTCTGCATATTGGGTCTGTAAGTCTCGTCCAATTTTGAAACTTCCAGGTACATTTTTTGTACCAGGAAGTTGCATTCTGCACGATTATATATGACGTACCAAACAAAAAAATTGAACGTCATAATCCAAAAACGTCATTTTTTGGCAGGAAACGTTTTCGAATTTCAATTTTATCGTGAATTCTCGGCGTCACATGACCAGACTTACAGGCCCTATTGCCATGTCGACACATTATGTCTCTTCAGTGCAGATCAGATCAAAACATTTGGAAATCCATAAACCTAAATAGGTGTAAAAGCTGACAGAGAACAAATTACCAATAGGATCTAAATAAATCAAGCCAAAATCAGTTACAGACAGAGCTGTGCAAGAGGGAGATACTCCTTAGTTTTGAAATGTGATGATTTCAACAACAGAAAAGGTCCAAGTTTGTGCTTTGTGGATGGTTAGGACGGTTTCCATACTATTTATGGGAAAAGATATCATTTATATTTGCGTTTTCCAAAAAGATTTGTGGAAAAGTGCAAAAAATAGATGAATTAAGATAAATGAAATTATATAGCTGTCCTTATTAGCTACACCATGTTTAAATTGCATAGCAATGCAAAATATCGCTGCAATAGAAAAATCTAAAAGTAATCAGAATTCTCTCAAGAGTCTGTATCACTCATCTGGGACATGGCCAGAATACAAGAGGCTATAATGCCCAACATTAAAATTATGTTTCCAATGGCTAAGCATACTGGATGACTATCCCTTGGCTTGAATCATTACCAGGGTATCTAGATTCAAAATTGTGTCAGATAGAGTCAGAGGACCGAAAAATCATGGCTGTTGTTAGAAAATTTGTGGCAAAAAAACTCTAGTTGCAGATATAAAATATTTTGACTAAGATGGAAAAAAAACAACATCAAAAGATCTACCTATCCTGCCATTGTGAAGAAAGGACCGTGAAGAAAATCTGATAACACGTTTTGGAGTTATTGCCATTTTTAGGTCACCTGGTGCAAAGGGCCATGTGAGCTATTGCCATTAGTTGGCGTTCTCGTTTACGCATTAACTTTTTTCCTATTGGCGTTTACGCATTAACTTTTTTCCTACATCATCTCTGAAACTGCTGTGCCACCATTCATCAAACCTGGCCTGAATCATCACCTGTTTATCTACTTTCAATTTAGTGATTTTTAAGTCAAAAGACTGAACAACATAACCGCTGTTCTAAAATTCAAACATATGGGTAAATTGCTGTTACAAATATCTCAAAAACTGTTACAGATATAAAAAAAATCTGACATGAGCATAATGAGATCTACCCGCCCTGCAATTTTGACGAAAATCCAAAAACTTGTCATGGGGTTATTGCCTTTTTTCCATAAAATTTAAGATTTTTTGTTATTTGTCATCAATTATATTGAAAACGATAGAAGATACCGATTAAGTTTAATTACAAAAATGATCAGCATAGTAAGATCTACCTATTCTGCATGAATTCCAAAGAAAATCTATAGACCAATACAGGAGAAATTGCCCTTTTTTTCGTTAAATTTTTTCCATTGTTATATGTTTTCATTTGTATTTCAAAAAACTCTTTCAGAGTAAGGTTTTGAATTGCAAAAATGTTCAGAAGATTAAGGACTACAATTTCTTAAGGATCGCATTTGGTCCAAGATGGCCGCCATCGCCGGACCCTATGGGAAATGCATAAAGAGATCTTCTCTGGAACTTCTTGACCAATTTTGTTAACACAATAGTCCTGGAGTAGTCCCCTTCAAATCATGTGATTTTTATGTTGATACTTCATCCAAGATGGCTGCAAGTACCCATCTAGTTAAACATGACACTATGGGTAATGCATTCAAAGGCTTGAACAATTTTGATTACATTTGAACATAAAAGTCCTTAGGCATGTGGTCTCTTTCAAAGTCTGCTATATTTATGTCTATGCTCCTCCCAAGATGGCTGCCAGCAGGGAACACAGTTTAACAAGAGACCCAATGGGAAATGCTTTCAAATATCTACTCCAAAACCTCTTGAACAATTTTGATTAAATTGAGTGGTCCCCTTCAAAGATTGTGATTGTTATGCAGATCCTGATTGTACCTCATCAAAGATGGCTCCCAGCGGGGAACATAGTTTAACATTGGACCCTATAGAAACTCTGCAACTACTGAGCCAGTTGGAACCCAACTTGGTCACAATAGTGCTTATGTGGTCCCCTTTAAATAGGCGGGGAAAATAGTTTAAGAGTTTAAGATTGGACCCATGAGAAAACATTCAATTATCTCCGTTGAAGTCATAAAGCAAATAGAAACCAAAATTAGTCACACTAGTCGTTTGGTGGTCCCTATTAGAAATATGTCCGATTCTCCACTTCAGATCCAAGATTGCCACTAGCTGGGTACTTTATTATTGGACTCTTTGGGATAACACATTCAGCAATCTTCTTCTCTGAGATTACATGGCCAATTGGAACCATTCTTAGTCTTAATTGTCTTTAGTTGGCCCTTTGAAAAATATATCCGGCATGTCGACATCAGATCCTTTCAATTCACTACCAATTAAAAGGCACTATTTTTTATAGTACTATTTTGAAATAGTACTTATTGAAATAGTGTAGTGCCCCCGACAATATTATGGCTTTGACATTTAACACAATCTGGGCACACAGAAGTTATAGTTAGTCGTCATATAAGCAGGAGGTTGATGCATCATTAAACCTGGTTTAACCCATCATTTTATTTATAAAATGCCCGTTCCAAGTCCGGAATATGACGGCTTGCTAAAATGTTCTGTGTTGGATTGTGTTTCCCTGATTCAGTCGAATGTTATACGGATTTTCCTTACTGGTCTCTTCCTTTGATAGATTCGGACTTTTGTTGTCACTTTTATCCAAGATGACCACCAATAGGGAACATAGTTTTACATTTAACCCTAAGGCAAAGCATTCCGTGATCGTTTCTAATAAAGCCACGAAGCCAGTTAGAACCGTACTTAGTGACAATAGTCTTTTGTTTGTTTCTTTTAAGAATGTGTCAAACAAGTAAGAACCTGTCCAAGATGGTCACCATGTGGGAACTTAGTTTATCCTTACGGGTAAAAGCATTCAACGATCTTTTCCTCTGAAACTACTGGGCAAATTGGGGCTATATTTGGTCACAATTGTCCTTAGTTGGCCTTGTCTGACAAAATGTTTCCGACAAGTCAGCATCATATCCAAGATGGCCGCCAGGAGGAACATAGTTCAATATTGACCCTATATAGGAAAAAATTCGAAGATCTCCTCTGCAGTCATAACGTCAATTAGAACCAAACTTAGTCACAATTAGTCCTTCGGTAAGCCTTTCAATAAATGTGTCTGGTAAGTCCGTGAATCATTGCAGCTGGCCATCAACAGGGAACTTAATTTTACCCATAGTTTTGCCCGTAGTTTAGGGACCATTTGAAACTTTGAAACTACCCGGCCAGATGGAACCAAACTTTGTCATAATTGTCCTTAGTTGTAGAAAAACATGTCTGGTTAGTCCACATCATATCCAAAACTGACGGCAGCAAAGAACTTACTAGTATCTGTATTTTTAAAATGAATCATTATAACTTCGAGGTCTATATATAGCTATATACATACTAGAAAGTGAGACACTTAATTTAACATAAATTATTAATGCTACTTTTAATCTAATAATTAATGCTACTTTTAATCTAATAATTTGACTACAATTAACATATAATGTCGAACAATTAAAAATCTCAGCATCTCAGCCAGGTGAGCGATGCAGGCTCTTTTGTTAGAGCCTCTTGTTTTCAGAATTTTTTTTAGTCGACACTACTGTCAGAATACAAAAAATGGTAATCATTGTCTTATCATTGTCTCTTCTTCGTCGTTTCTTCCAATATGTATTTTTTCTAGAAAGGGACACACGTCAAATGCAAGCTGTAAATCTGCATTACGATCAGAAAGTTGGTCACACTCTCTTATGTCTAGATCACGTAGATCTTGACAATACACGGCTATCTGCAATACAGATTCGAAAACGAAATGACTACATCCTCTAAAGGACAGACTTTTCACGTGGGAGTGATCGGTAAAAACGTTATTTTGAAGTTTTGCATCTGTGCATGCCGTTGCCATGGCATCACCACTTTCCCCCTCTTTAATAGCTAATGGAAGAAAAACCAAGCTCACTATTTCTGTACAAAAATCAAACTCAGCATTATTTAGGTGTTTAGAATTTGCGAGTAAATAACTGACACCAGCATGAGAAATGTTTTCACAGTAGGAAAAATCAACATTTTGTATTTTGTGACAGTTGTGTGAAACTGCATATAAGGATAGATTAGTACACTTCTCACTTCCATTGATGGTCAAATTCTGCAAATTTTGGCATTCCTTAGCAATTCGCGAAATTCCGTCGTCATCAATGATCACTGCTCTGTCAACATAAATGGTCTCTATCGATTTACAATGTGAAGCAATGCCAAACAGGGTCATATTGGAAATCTTCTTCGAGTTCCACACACATGACATAAAAATAGAAATGGCTTTCAGAAAAGAACACCTTTCCACTATAGGCTGAAAGCTTTCATCTGAAAAATCTTCCGATTCAATGTCTAAATCTATTGACTCCAGGTTTGGAGCAAGTTGGGCTATTGCAGACAACGTTTCGGGCGAAAGCAAACAGTCTGTCCTCAAGTTACGCAGTCTTGTAAGTGGTTGTGCGTCGTTGAAACATTTGACAGATGTCGAGCAATTGTATAGGGACAAAACTCTCAGATCTGTACAACTCTTTAAAATTTCCTTGACACAAGAATCGTCTATGCCTTTTGTTTTAATGTATAGTTCATGTAAGTGCTTACCATACCTTGAACAAAATTTTTTCACAGATTTTAACCAAGACGAGCGTTCGCAGTTATTACATCTATCGTGGATTATTTCAACCCTTTCTACTCTGTGAGTAGGGAGATTGTCGAAATAGTTGCTCAAATTACTACACTCTTTGATCATACATGTCCACGAGGATAAAAGAGGTCTGTAAATTGTTTTTAATACGGATACTGATAAGGTTCTCCATCGCAGACAAACGTTCTGGATGTTGGTTGTAATGTCTCCAACACCGACATATTGGAAGACTCTAAATAGAATTTCGTCTGGTAACCTACTAATATGATCCATATCACCAACTGCTGAGACCAGATGGAACTCTTATGACTGTCCAAAATAGAGACTCAAACCTGCAATGAGAAAAATGTACTAACACATAAATTTGCGAATCATTGACCAATTATTGTCTTCCAAATAACAAAGTACCAAAGTTATTTCATCTGCAAATGTTTTGATTTGATCTGCACTGAAGAGAGAGGGGGCAAGAGGGGTTTCATTTACAGACTAGTTACAGTACAATTTTTATGATTAACAGCAAAAGAGTGCCTATATATTTCCCATTAACAACACAAAGTAAAAATTCAATAGAACAGAAAACACCAAATTGTCCAAAACAGTTAATAACTGATTTATTCAACAGCCAGCTGAAAATGCCAAAAACAAATTAACACTTAAGGTCTTTACACAAAAGGTCTTGCTACCCCTCTGAAAAGATATACATGTATGTTGACAATATGGCCATAAGCAGAACTAAATTTTCGGTATTTGGTATTTAGTTATTTATAAAGGTTCTGTTATGTTTTCATCAATAAAAATGTTGTGCCACTTAAATGCCAACTGCAAGCAAATGAAACGCCATTATTTAATCAGGGCAGTTCACATTTGAACATCTTAATTTTGAGATATATAGAACTTTTCTTCAAAAATATATTCTCAAGAACCTCTTTAAGGCCAAACGTATTTACAAATAATCTATAAAGAATATGTTAAACTTGTAATGTCCTTGGCAACGAAGAACACTTCTTTTTTCATTGTCAAATTAACAATAATATAAGACAGAGTTTCATTGAAAACATAAATAACCATGTAACTGATTTTAACCAGCTTGATTCTCCATCAAAGTTAAAAAAATCTTGAATCCAGATACAAGTATATTGCCCAGTGTTGATGACTATATAAAGCGGTCTGTAGAACTGCGAAAATAAGGTCCACATTGACCAATTTTACTTCATTAAATATAATTAATAATCTTCTTGTTACCATGATTATATGTTGTAAACAATTTGTGAATTTGTATGTCATTGTATTGTTTATATTTTGCTTTAACCCGTTAAGGGTTTATTTGTGCAGATAAAGTTCTTCTTCAGTATAAAACCGTCCTTTAGAAGATGGGAGGGAGTGGACCTCTTACAGGATGCCGGGATTGTAAGTTATAAAGCTAGGGGATCCGGGCATTTCTATAATTTAAGCCTGTGACCCTGGAAAAAATGCACCGAGAATCGGATTTCTTCATTTTTAGGGTTTTTAAGTTTGGGATGTCGGGATTTACAAAACTAAAGTCGGAATTCCAAGATAAAAGCCCCCCCCCCCCAGGTCCTCCCTGCGAAAATGTTCGTATGTCAGAATACTATTTTTTTAAATATACTGTGTTGATATCCATTTTAGAATAATTAACTTGATGTCACACATAAGTTAAGTCATTATTATGGAATGCCACAGCTGTCTTATGATCATTTGTTTATATCTTGTCACATTCTTATTACTTGCTGTGGTTTTGTAATTACTTTCTGTCATTACATCTTTACTTTTTGTGATTACATATTTACTTTATGCTATTCCGAATTTACTTTCTGTCAGTTTGTCTTTACTTTATGTCATTTTATATTTACCTTGTGTGGTTTTATATTTACTTTATGTCGTTTTATATTTACATTGTGTGGTTTAGTCTTTACTTTATGTAGTTTGCTCTTTATGTGCAGTGAATTTTTTATTATGTGATGACGTTTCTTCTTTACGTTGTGTCGATTATTCTTTACTTTCACTATACATTTTGTCTCTTTACTTGCAGTAAGTTATTCTTTAGTGTGGTCATTTCTTCTTTACGTGTGGTCATTTCTTCATTACGTGCAGTGATTTCAACATAAGTTATGAGGTCGGGACCCGGAACATTTAAATTGAAAATAATTGACCAGCACCGTATTCTAAATAGATACATTTTCTTGTCAAATGCTCGATGATAGTTAGCTGTTAAGACTGGGTCTTGTGACATGTAGCAGACATTAAGAAAGATATAAACTTCAAATTTTAAATTGACGAAGAGGCGGAAAGGGCAATGAGAGAGTGGGATAAAGGAGAGGGGGCGGGGTACTTGGAAAGGGGCGGATCGGAAGGGGTCTCATCTAACTCCCGAAATCCCGAACTAGACAGAATCTTAGAGAGTGATGAAATCCCGATTCTCGTTGAATTTATTTCCTGAAATCCTGGGATTAAGTCATATAAATTCCGAAATCCCGAGTTTATCTATGGTACGAGGTGTTTTGTTGCATCCCCTGATGCTAACACGAGCATATCTGCACGCTATGGTGGAACAGGCCACACTCCCAAAACGAGATTTAGGAAAATATTGTCTGTTTCTTTCATTTGCTTCAGAATTTAGACTGTTACCTTCCATTTATAAGACTAGAGAGAGAAAATGCCCCGCTGCAATTATCCGGTGAGTTTATATTAAGTTTTGGATAAAATTTAGCTACTCTGTTCGTGTGTCTGTAAGACACATTGATACCTCCGCAGTTGCATATAAAACATGGATATCTACTTTTTAGGCACTTGATAAACAAATTTCAAGAACTTGAACTCGCATTTATCGGCAATATGTACATTTTCTCTTTGATCTTACTGACTGATATTGTCAGTACCTCTGTACTGACCTGATACAAGAAAATATCAGGCAATGACGTCATGAAATTGACATCATGACTCTTACGATGTTGCCGATAAAAACAATAATGGTAGTTTTGAAGGTCTCGACAGAATATATCACTGTATCACAGCTCGTCCTATCGGACTCGCTGCGATACGGCGATATTTTCTGTCTCGACCTTCAAAACTACCATTATTCTATATATCTCACACATAATATTGATATTACCAATCAGGTGTTATCCAGAATCGACTTTTGAAATGCAAACCTTTCAATAAAATGGTCGACTCCAAAAAACACAAATTAAGCACTAAATCTAAATTATGACAATAAATGCATATTTTCAGTACATACTTATTCACTGTGTATAGTTAAATAAATGTAGTTTTAATATTGTGGGACTGAAGAGTTGAAGGAATGACAGTTAAAACACACATTTTAATAAAATGGCCAAGTCCAATTACCCCCCACAATCACAAATTTTGGCCAAAATCACAAAATTGTAATACATAAACGTATTGCCATTTTTCCGGGGGATGAAAATGATCTCATTTTTCCCCCGGGGAAAAAGTGCACGTTCCTGTTTTTTCCCAATCTTTTCTTCTTACGATTCCGGTGTTGATTAACAGTTTACCATATGCCCGACTGTGTTCTGGTTTCAAAGGAGCCAGTCTATAAAGAAAGCTAACGTACGAGGTTAAATCGGCCGAAGTCGTGACCAGTGCAATTAATGTACACGTGGAGTTATTTCTAAAAGAGTCATTGAGATTTCAAACAATTAAAGCCCTCCGTGTATGAAAATAAAATAGGACAAACCTTGTTAGAATAATATGGATTACATTTATTATTTTGCAATGTAGACAATAATTACACACATACCCGTCAACTTTCTATTTGCACATTGCACGTGATTTTTTCCATTACGCATGTATCGGGAACTGAGTGACACACATACGATTCATCCCGAGAATATATTATTTGCTGCCAGCAAATGATAAATTCATTTTGCATTTTCTGAATTTTCAAGCTTTTTTATTAGTCCTAGCTTAAAATGATGAATTCTTTTGGAACCCAAAAAATTGAAAAAAATACAACTCATATTGCTTTAAGTTGTTACATGTACAAAAACTTATAAATACTGAATTAAGATTTAATAACAATTGATTAATGACCTGTATTGATTCTTGCTTGTGTAAAATCTTATTATCATTACTTGAGTCCTATCCGGCTTACAGTTTTCATTTGTAGCATTCTACCTACCTGTCAAAAGATGCTGGTGCTCACCGAATTGCCGATAACGCGTTGACCAATGTGGTTTGGGTAAAGGTAAATGTTCAAATATTAATTATTAATAAAGGGCTACGCCGAGCGTAACATGATACGACCGCAGCATGTCGACCACTGAAATTTGAACAATTGTAAATTAAAATGAATGTGGACACAGTAATAAGGACCTTGACTCACTAATTAACTGGACATAAACAAGCGAAAAATTTACCCCTTTTAATCCCTTATTGATCAGAAAAGGTAGAGCTAAGTAAACTTTGTTCACTACCAACTAAAAGTTTACATCAAGAGAACCGAAAAGAAAAAAAATGGATTGAAATCCAACGAAAAATTTCACATACCGTGAAATATTGCAATTCGGAACCTTTGACCCCTTAGAGCTTGGAAACTGTAAAAGCTACGCAAAATCTATTGAATAAAACTGAAAGCTCGCAATGAGAGAAATCAAAAGAAAAAAATCCCATCAAAATCTGATGAACAAGAATTATTTCACATATTTCTTAAAATTGCAGTTTTGGCCCCTTTGATCCCTTATAGCTCAGAAGCCGTAAGAGCTACACAAAATCGGTTGGCTTTCACTGAATGTTTACAATGAGAGCAATCCAAAGAAAAAAATCCATCAAAATCTGATGAAAAATAAAGATTTCACAAATTTTTTTTTGCAATTTTGTCCCCTTTGACCCATTATAGCTTGGAAACGGTAAGAGCTAGGCGACATCCGTTGGAATACTACTGAAAACTTACAATGAGAGGAATCCAAAAAGAAAAATTCCTATCAAAATCTGATGAAAGATATACAGATTTCACATATTTCTAAAAAATTGCAATTTTGGCTCGGAAACGGTGAGAGCTACGCCAAATCCGCTGGCATGGTACTGAAAGCTTACAATGAGAGGAATCAAAAGAAAAAACTCAAATTGAAATTGGATGAAAAATAAAAATTTTAGGTTATCTGCATTTTTCCAACTTTGGCCCATTTTGGGCCCTCATAGCTGGTACAGGAAACAAGTTATCAAAACTCTGATGGTGCAGCACTATGTTAATTTTTCATAAGGAATCAATTGCAAAAAAAAAACTGCATTAAAATCGGACTAAAAACAAAAAACTAAAATGTTTGAGATTCGCCCCTTTAAGCCCCAATTATTTCATGAACGGTAAATGCGACGTGAAATCCATCGGCATACCACAGTACTGAAATGTCCTCAGGTGTACAATTCAAAAGAAACCCCATCAAAATCCGTTTAACAACAAGTATCCTATAGCCAAATATATGGA
>MJUU01052005.1:82063-102155 GCA_002080025.1 Modiolus philippinarum | reverse complement strand
TAGATGGCTGAAAACATATAATGGGAAAAATGTTCATTATTAAAAGTCCCAACTTTATTACATTTGGTCCGAAGAGATTCGACGACTCTTTATATGAGTTATTGCCCTTTGAAAGATTTTGAGTTTCCGTTAATGCTAAATACTACCGAACGATAAGTCTTAAAGACCTGAAACCTTCACCATTGTTAATAAGTAATATATGGCCATCTAAAAATGTCAAGGTCAAAGGTCACCGGTCAAGGTCACCGATGACCTTTTGCCTTGTTATCGCTTTAACTCGTAAACTGTAAGAGATAGATGATCAAATGTATTTGAGCGAATGTTTGTTTCATTGAGGTGTACATTTGACACTGGGGTCCAGAATAATTGGACCATTCATTATGGACCTATTGCCCCAAAACCATTTTTCGGGGTCCGATTTTAGAGTTTTTTGCCTATATCTCAAAAACTATTAAAGATACAAAGAAACTATAAGAAGATAAATTGTTCAGCTCAATATGGCCGACAAAATGGGGTCAAGGTCAAAGGTCAAGGTCCTTAGCAACAACGTTATTTGCCATAAAAGTCCTTAGCAACCATAGGCAAAAAGTTCCGTAATGTTGTAAAGAGGAAATGAATGACATTGCAAACCGGAAGTGACTTTCTTGTCCATAGCAACAAGCTAATTTTTCGAAAAAGTCCTTAGCAACCGTTGAGCAAAAGACTAAAAGAGATCAGAACTTTTGTTTACAACACATTTTGAACTGAAATAGACAACAAAATCAAACTCAAACATGTGATCATGGTGAAAACTGGTGAAAGACCTTGCAATTGTTCTCTGAACAATTGACCTTTTAATTATTTTTTCTATCTTTAAGTTAGTATATATTTTACTATTGCTTTGTATATTAAGGTCATTTGAGTTTATTTGAGTACAATTTAGATTATTTGAGTAAAAAAGACGTAGATTACCATTCATTTTTCCACTTTATGATTTTTTTAATGTGAAAAGGTAGTTTGATTTGAGATGGAAAAACTGTAAGAGGAAATGTGCTCGCTTTCTGGGCAGTGACATTTTCATATTACATAACCTATGAAAGGAATATGAGACAAAGTCTCTACAAAAATTATGGTAAAACTAAACAATGGAACAATGTTTATATTGCTGTTCTTCATCTTAACTTACATAGCAAAATAAGGTGCATATCTTCCCATATAGCTCCAACCAACAGGTGCTTCGAAAAAAATGCCTTTTAAATATGAGGCTTAGGGTTGAATTGAGCAAATCACAATCATTCAGAGAACAGAAAAAGAATCTTCAGATGGCATACAATTATAAGTACATTCTTGTTGTTTTTTAATTAACAATGAAAAGATATTGAGAAAATGCACATGGGACAGCGTCTCTACAAATACGTAGTTTAACAAAGCAAAGAAAAAAAAAGCGCTAACATTGTTTCTCTAAATCTTTACATTCCAGCTCCTTATTTCCAACTGGGGTGATCTCAGTCGGATCACCCCAGTTAGAACAATGGATATTTTTACTTTTTTTTTGTTTTTGTCAAGGCCAGATTTTGAGAAATGTTCAGTTGTTTTGGACTTAGTAAAATTTTTAAAGTTAAAGATTTAAAAACTTTGAAAAATGACATATTCGAACCAGGGTCGTTCGTTTACTAGAATTCTACCTTACCTACTACACCACGAACTCGCTGGACATATAAAGGTGTTGAAAATCGTATATAAAGAATCATTGTGGGGCACAATATATATTATTATTATTATTATAGTGTAGAATATGTATTTCATGACATTTTAAGAATGGAAATAATTTTTAAGAATGTGTATCGTCTTTCCTTAGCTTAATAAATTAGCTGGGATGTAAATTAGTTATCACACTCCGGCCGTCGGGGTGATCTTATACAGACACACCGGGTCCTCGTGTGATAATATAACTGAATTTACCCTGAGACCTTCAACAATGAGTTTTGCTCATATGTTATATACTTATAATGTTTTTGATACGTATATGAAGTTAAGTATGGCGTGCTTTTCATCTTTTGTTTGTTTATTTGAACTGAGTATAGTCAGTCATTTTCGTAACAACTCAATAGAAAAGAAAAAAAAACATATAGATTGACATAAATTTATTTCTACTTATATATGACACATTGTGTATTTCACAATGAAAATCTAATTTTAAGCTTGGAATCTTTCATACGACTTTCATAACAGTTATCAAACATTTCATTTTGTGCCACAGTAAACATGTTTTTCCAATCACCAACTATTCCTGAAATATTAAAAAAAGATAATTAGTGACATAAAGTTTATAAAAAAAATATCTGCCAGTGAATAAACAGCCTCAGTCTGTAAGTCTCGTCATGAGACCCTCGAGAATTCACGATAAAAATGACGGCCTTCAAACGCTTTGTATCCAAACCCGTGGTAAATATCAAAGTACCGAAGTTACTGTAAATTTTGTTTCTGCATATGCGCATTTCGACAACTTATGTCTCTTCAGTGCAGATAAAATCAAAACATTTGGAAGTCCACAGACCGAAATAGATGTTAAACTGATAGAGAACAAATAACCAATAAGATCTAAATAGAAAAGCCAAAATCAGCTAAGGACAGAGCTATGTAAGAGGGAGGTACTCCTTAGTTTTAAACAAAATTTTTAAAAATTTAGATATTGCATGTTTCCAAAATAAAATCGGTTTTCGGGCCAGCACCGAAGTACTGGCTACTGGGTTGGTGAATACCCTCGGGGACTAACAGTCCACCAGCAGTGACATCGGCCCAGTGGTAATAAATATCAAAGTACCGAAGTTACTGTAAATTTTGTTTCTGCATATGCACATTTCGACAACTTATGTCTCTTCAGTGCAGATAAAATCAAACATTTGGAAGTCCACAGACCGAAATAGATGTTAAACTGATAGAGAACAAATAACCAATAAGATCTAAATAGAAAAGCCAAAATCAGCTAAGGACAGAGCTATGCAAAAGGGAGATACTCCTTAGTTTTAAACAAAATTTTCAAAAAAATCGGTTTTCGGATCAGCACCGAAGTACTGGCTACTGGGTTGGTAAATACCCTCGGGGACTAACATCCACCAGCACTGAGCAGTGGCATCGGCCCAGTGGTAATAAATATCAAAGTATCGAAAAAAAAATGATATATACTTATGGGTTACGTCATAAACAAATGACGGTACTTTTGATTACGCTATAGAAAGTTTTGCATCAGTTTTTACAAATGTCACAGACCAACTAGCGGCATAAAATGGCGTTTCATCCATATGTACAAAGAGGAATTCTTCTAATCGGAACCTTTGTATGTCATATTAGAATCGGAATAATCAACAGTAGCTATAAATTTATATTCTTTTAACCACGGGCTGGCACTTTATGGTGGTAATTTACCACTCGTTGGTCGTTTGGTGTAAAATAATCGCCATAAACTGCCAGCCCGTAGTGTAAATATTATAAATATATGGCTACTGTTTATTATCTTTCGAAAACGTTCCCATCGAATCAAGACGTTTGAGTATTATGACGTTCAAAATTTTTGTTTGAAAGGTCATATATTTCTGTGCAAAATGCAACATCCGGGTACAATTTATGTCCACGGAAGTTTCTAAATTGCACGAAATTTACAGACCCTATTCTATAAAGCAACACTATAATGGATAGGATCTGGTCACGTGACAACGAAATATCGAAATTTGGCAGTTATGAAAAGCAATATATACTGGGAACTCTTTTTAAATTTACTTGATTTAATGTTTGTACAGTGTTAATTAGTATGCATTTATTATAACATGAAATTTAATTTGTATGTAATATAAATATATATGTATAACGGCAATAAAATATTGAATATAAAACATCAAATAAACAACATTAACAATGAACGGATATCGAATAAATGCACATGAGACAAAGTCTCTACAAATACATGGTAAAACCGAGCAACAGAAAAAAGCTTTAATTGTTGTTCTTCATCTTGTAGTAACCATTAGGACTTCAACAATGAGCTTTGCCCCAAAGTAGGTTCAAGACGAACTCTGGCACCGGTTTTTGCGAAATTCATTCATAACTAAATGTTGAACAACGCTCATCTTTGTTGTTTTTTATTCATGTATGCGAGATATAGTTTCCACAACAAGAACTAGTTGATTATGAAATTTCTCACATCGAGTTAAATAAATTCTGCAAATGTTTGAAAGCGAGGCTTGCCGAGCTTTTAAACATTTGGAAATTTATTTAACAAGATGTGAGAAATTTCATAATTAACGTGTTTAAGTTGTGGAAATTGTTTCTCTAATGACTAGACGAAAAACACCGAGGATTGTATTCCGAATAAATGTGGCGGGAAATGTCACGAAACTTGTTCTCCTCTCTAGAGAGGAGAACAAATGTTTTTACACCGTTCAGAAAATGTGAAAACTGGATAGAAATTAGAGAAATAGACAACAAATGTGTAAACATATGCGTTATGGTCTCATGTTCATTTACTCCATATCCATTTCGTAAATCATAAAAAAAGTTAACATATAATTAAAAGTTCTGGCAAAGTGTTACAACCTCAGTAATCCGTTTCCCGACAAAAAATATTCTTCCTATGAGGTATGAGCAAAGCTCACTGTTGAAGACCTCATGGTGACTACGAGATGAAGAACAACAATAAAAGCGTTATTTCATTGCTTTGTTTTACCATGTATTTGTAGAGATTTTGTCTCGTGTACATTTACCCAATATCCCTTCATTGCCAATTTTAGACTGGAGTTTGTCTCTCCTGCAGTGTTGAGGCCGTAAAAAGATTCCCCGGGCCAGAGATGTATGCCATTTATACATTTCATTTATTGTGTACTTGTGCTAGAGAGAATTCATTCATTTTACTTTAAATTTTTTTTGCATTTTTTGTACTATCAAAATGTTATTCTGACACCGGTTTATTATGCCCACATCTCATGTGCCAAGTTTTCTCACTTTGAAATCGATGATTGTTCTGTGGTTGTTGTCTTCTGTTGGTCTTTTTGTCGGGCAACAAATAACAACAATTGTTAAGACAATTAGCTGGTCCAGTTAATTTCAGGTTTGCTGACAACCCCGCATTCATGGATAATGGAGCGAGGGATAGAATGAATTCGACCAAACCGGTGCTAGGGGACTTCTTGAACCTACTAAAAGTTATGTGCAAAGCTCATTGTTGAAGGCATCATAGTGACTTCAAGATGAAGAACAACATTAAAAGCGTTGTTTCACTGCTTTGTTTTACCATGTATTTGTAGAGAGTTTGTCGCATGCAACATTTACTCCATATCCTTTCGTTGCTTATCACAGAAGTAATGACTAAATACCGAAGTTACCGTGAATTTAAATTCTGTATATGCGCATTTCGACAACTTATGTCTCTTCAGTGCAGATAAAATCTAAACGTTTGGAAGACCATAAATCACAGCATGTACACAACCACGGGGCACTCATTGAAACAGCTGCAAGAAATGGCTACTTTGCATATTTTGATAATCTTTTAACGGCATATTTAGTATACAGTGCCTATTTAGACACACATTTTAGGTTGCACGGTACTAATTACTTTGCGGGAACCAGTTCAAAATTTTGTGTACCCTACATTCACAGATTCACAGTGAAGACCAAAGGTTAAATATGATTGGTATATATTGTTAAAATTTATGCCATATAATATTCCAAGACTGGTGAGTGAATAGGGTTTCTAAAATAATAAGAGAAATTTTAATTTAGTTAAGAATTAATTTTTTGAAATTTTTTAGAATATTTCCTGATTTTCAAGGAATGGCGGCAAAATTTGACATGTTAACACAGCTGGTCTGTTTGACTCAGTATAGCTTGAAAGGGAATTGATCATCAATATATTTCACACTTATTCTTGGAATGACATGAAAAAGTTCTTCAACAATTGATATGAGTTCACTTTGGGTTCTTGTTTTAGATCAGTAAATTTTCTGAAAATGTTACTGTTGTCGCCTGTGGAAGAATAATTAGTACCGCGCTACCTACAGTTGTTTTGTCATGATATTTTGCCCAATTCCGCAAAAATAGTTCTGTTTGCCAATGCCTAGAAATAATCTATTGCGCTTGATATTTTATCTAGAGAACTTTTGGTCTTTGTCATTTTATGAAAACTCTTAAAAAACCACCCCTAAAAATGGATCGTATCAAAACATCCTCTAGAATAAGAGATTTAGGAACTAACAGAAACAATCAGATCTATATATTCTTTGGACATTTCGAAGTTGGTGAAAAAGATCGACACAAGATTTACTTCAATTTCGAATTATTTATTTCCCGAACATAGTAATACTTCTACTTCTCTATCAAATATCACATAAAATAATTTATTTCCATCTTTTATAAAATGTGTTTATTTTGTGAAAATGTTACATAATTTACATATATGTCAAGCCCCCTCTTACACTACACCGTATAACACAAACGAACGCCGAACGTATAAAAATAAATTATATCCGTTCATCTCCGTTCATATACGTTTGTCGATCGTGAATACAGTATAAGTACGGTGATGTCCGTTTTGTACGCTGAAAAATTTTGAACATGTTCAAAACTTGGAACGGACATATACCGCACAAAATGTCCGGTGAATGTACGGTAGGTTTACGTTTTGTTCGGTTCTCATGCGTTGTATATACGTTATTCATTCTTTACTTAATTGTCCGTCTTGCATTCGTTCATATACGGTTGGTGAAACGGACTTTTACCGAATAGATAACGGATAAACCGTTCCAGTTCCGGACTTGCAGCGGAAACCAACCGAACGAACACCAATAAAACGAATGTATAAAAATATATGTTGTGCAATGACCAAAATTAACATGTAATTAACAAAATAGGAATCGTAGCACAAAATATAAAAATCACAGGAAAGGAACAGGAACTATAAGGCAACCGGATGGAAACCAAAATGATGGTCCTGCCAGAACGAGAGAAACCTAAACCACTCAAGAGTAGCATAATTTTTCTGGTTGCTCCATGTTAAGAGGCCATTAGACCGATAATTTATGCCATACTTTCTATTCCTTTCTTATGATTTATAACCGGTCTTTTATTTTGTCATTTTTTTACCATTTAAAATTGTTGTCTACTTTTTTAATTCTTATTTTGCTTAAAACGAATTTACAACGGTTACTTATTATGTGTTCATCCAATAGAAGGTACTATACACTACCTTTTTTTAAGTTGCTTAACTTGAGCATGTGAGCTGTTAAAAGGGATGAATTTAAAATCTAAAATATGACCTAAAGTACACAAAAACACATGGCAAAATAAAAGAGTAGAAACAATAAAAAGGTCGACCGCTATATTTCGACAAATATGTCATCTACAAATGGGTGGTGAATAATGAAGTAGTAGTTAAAAAATAATATATTGTTTACCGGTAAAACATCTTTTACATTGCGTGTACAGTGTTTATATGATACAGGTAGAAAATCTTTGACATTATGTTTACACTATTAGCAACTTTATCAACATTCCAGCCACTGAAAAACATACGACATCGAGACTCATTAGTCATAGAATGATTGTTTTACGTTTAAACCCCTAGGTTTTAAAGTGCCCAGTCAAGCATACCTAATACTGATGCGATTTTGGCAGTCAAACATTTTTTGGACAGGAGACCCAATCCCTATTTTGACACGGACATTATTTGAGATTGACGGAACTAGTCTTCAATCTCAATACTTTTCAGTTTAATGGGGATTTTTACAGTCAAACAGGTGGAGTTGTAATGGGTACAAAAGTGGGTCCTAGTTTTGCTTGCTTGTTTGTCGGATACCTGGAGGAAAAAATGTTTACAAAGTTCAACGGTCCCCATCCTGATCTTTACAAAAGATACATAGATGATATTTTCGGTGTTTCTAGTAATTATGAACAGGAACTCCAAAACTTCATTGGCTTTGTATCGTCTTACCATCCAGCCATAAAATATACTTTCACTGTAAGTGAATCGGAATTGGCGTTTTAGACATTTCCTGCAGGGTATCCGACTATGGCATTGAATCTTCGATCTTCTATAAACCCACTGACGCTCATTGTTACCTTAATTACAACTCTTCCCATCCTTAAACCTGCAAGGATGCTATTCCTAAGTCGCAATTTGTAAGACTTAGGCGTCTTTGCAGTGATGAAGAAGATTTCAGAATACAGTGTAACAAAATGACATCGTTCTTCACTTCAAGGGGATATCCCAAAAGTGTTGTTGACAGGGCCTCGAAATCCGTTTGTATACAGAATAGACAACATATTCCGCGTCCAAAACGCAAGTCACAGAATGACAGAATACCTCTTGTTCTCAATTACCATCCCCCAACATAGCCATCCGCAACATTCTCTTGAATAATTTTAAGAGCATTGTTATGGAAGACAGTTTGATGGCTGATGTTTTTCAATCAGTGCCCCTCATGGCTTTTCGTCGCGGAAAATCTCTTCGCGAGCATCTAGTCAGCAGTAACCTAAAATCTAAAGTAGTGCTGGCTAATTACAGGGGCACTAAAGGATGTTAAAGACCGAGATGTGTTACCTGTCCCCATACCCTTGAAACCAACGAAATTCGAGGTCCTGACAACACATTTACCATACACAATGGATACACCTGCACACACAGAATCTGGTATATGCTATTATATGTGGGCAGTGTCGTAAGATATACATATACATGTCAGGGGAGACCTGCCGCCGACTGGGTGACCGCTTTGCGGAACACATCCGCTTTGTCCGTAATAGTACGGATTGCCCAATCATTTCAGACTCCCTAACCACTGCTCACAAGATATGCAAGTAACAGTGCTAATAAAATTACATGGAGGCCAGGACGATAGATGTACGTTGGAACAACATATTATTTTCAGACTGGGCACTTTAAAACCCAGTGGTTTAAACGTAAAACAATCATTCCATGACTAATGAGTCTCGATGTCGTATGTTTTTCAGTGGCTGGAATGTTGATAATGTTGATAATAGTATACACATAATGTCAAAGATTTTTTACCTGTATCATATTAACACTGTACACGCAATGTCAAAGATGTTTTAACTACTACTTCATTCTTCACGACCCACTTGTAGATGACATATTTATCGAAATATAGCGGTCGACCTTTTTATTGTTTCTACTCTTTTATTTTGCCATGTGTTTTTGTGCTTTAGGTCCTATTTTAGATTTTAAATTCATCCCTTTTAACAGCTCACATGCTCATGTATCTCGTTATTTTGTTATATGTTAAGAAGCATCCGCTACTATAGAGACTGTGTAGCTTTAACCCGATCTTGATCTTGAGTATTTGCCCTGGGTCGTTGGCGAAGAATTCGAAGGTTATCATTAACTATCAAACAGTTCTTTTCTCAGGTCCTCTTGCCTTTCTATTTGGTGACATTTTGGGAAAATGAATTTAATTGGCCAAGCACGCCATAATGATTATATTATGTGTAAAATAACTTGTTTAGCGGTCGTCTTTGAAAATCGATAGTTTTACAAAGTACCTATTAAATTCATTTTTACTCGGTGCTCGTACGGTACGTTTTCGTTAACAATCCGTTTTATTCGGTACTCCTTCGGTACGTTACCGTTATAAGTACGTTTAATTCGGTGCTCGTCCGGTAGGGTTACGGTGTAGTTCGGTTTATTCGGTGCCAGGACTGTGCATGCACGTTGTACGTACTGTATACCTCCGGTTCTTGTGCGTTTTCATTATAATTCGGGAACGAACAAAAATATTTACCACCGTACAAAAATGATTTTCACCCGTTCATCATACGTTTGTGTTATACGGTGTAGTGTAAGAGCGGCTTAAGTAAAGTGTACGTTTCAAACAGCTAATTCAAATATGAATGACAAAGCATGCCAAAATATGATCTAAACTAGGCTGATATATTTTTCCATCTCCCTAGTCTAATATTATGGTTTTCATTCATCGTCCGTGTAATGGAAAATCTGGGGTACTTAATTAATTCATGTATCGGCTATGTTTGTGCTCTTGTATTTCAGTTATATATAAATGAAATACACATGCAAGAAATAAACAGACTCATCAAAGAGAAAATAAGGATATGCGAAAAAATGTTTAGGCCATTGTAGGTGTTTGCTGTTTTCCTGTTTTTGTAATTTTATGGAACCAAAATTAATCAGTAAAGGTATTATTGCGTAATAATTTTCATACTAACATTTCAAAGGTCCTCGGTAGATTCTCGGTAAGCCCTATTTGATTCGGCTTTCGCCTCAGTCCCATACATATATATCATAAGCCCGAAATTTTCTTTTTAATGTCAATTGCATTTAATTTCTATAGATGCAAATCGATAAAGTGACTTATTAAGGTGTCTCAGTGGTATTATTCCGCCATTTTTGTCTAATACTTGTTCATTTAGGTTTCATGCATTAAGACATTTAACAAAATAGTTATTTAAAATGTAAAGAAAGTTCCAAAGTTTTTAAAAAAGTAAATTTACAGTAACTTCGGTATTTAGTTATTCCTTATATTTTTTACAACATTCCCATTTCAAAAACGTGAACTAAAACACAGGAACTTTAAATCTGTTGCTGAATTTACATAACACAGAAATTATGCAAGGGAGATAATTTGATAAAAGAATTTAACATAGATATCACTAGAGAAATTAACATTTCGCAATTTCTCTCTTTTATTTCAAAGGTGACCCCTAGTTTTTATTTTGTATATGTAAACTATATAATTATTTCAAAACACATGCAAAGTATGAACAAAATCTATAATAGAGGTTTCAAGCTATCCTCCTATTTAATCATTTTCCCTATCATTTCTATGTAAAATCCTGAAATTTTCTATTTCATTTTTTGCACTTAAATGCATGGCGACCCACAAATTTTATTTTACATTTTGAACAATAATACAATTATGTATGTACACAGAAAATTTCCCAAATTTTATAATAGGAAACTAATACCCTGCAAAAAAGTCGAAACTATACAATTTAAATGCAAAATAACGTTAATAAGGAAATTCTCGCGTCGCACTTCAAACCATTGGGATATGGCTAAGAACTTCGAAAATAAGGTCCACATTGGCCAATTTAACTTCACTAAATATATATGAATCTTCTTAGAGACCGACTATTTAACCTGAAAAGGGGGGGGGGGTATGGTTTATTTTCTGGACAGAAATGTGTTGATTTTTTTTTCACGTGTATTAACAAAATATTTTTTTTCAAAATTAACATTATTTTGGGGGCAGAAGGCTCCTTCAGAATTTTTTTTCATCATTTTGGCAGGCAAAATATTTTTTCACATAAAATCAGTTCCAAAATATTTTTTTTAGAAAAAAACCAATGGCCCCCCCCCCCTTTTCAAGTTAAATGGTCGGTCCCCTCTTATATATTGTAAACATTTTGTGAATTTGTGTGTCATTGTTTATTTTATATTCCAATATGACTCTCTTCTTTGGCTTTGGAAACAAAGCTATCTTCTAATTCCAACAATATTTTTTAGCACATGCGCATATTTTTTTAAAAAAGGACATTCGTAATGTACAGTTTCACATTTTATTCACTCAATATTCATGTGTAAATAAGGTTTTAAATAATGAATCGCTCGAAACCTGCATCAATTATGACGATAATAGAAATTTACAACTAAAGTCTCGGAACTGAAATTGACATTACCGTAACCTAGCAACGAATGTGTTGTTGTTATGAAATCTGATCTATGTTGCATGTCATGCTCTACAATTAAGATATAAAAATTTTAATTTTCAACTTTAATTTAATTATAAATATAAGTTTTATTCCTTTTCTTTTCATTTTTGGCTTCAAATATAACATAACTAGCCTTACTAGGCAGTCATATAAATCAGAAATACAACCAGCTCACATTTATACCCGCTTTGATTTTAAAATATCCGTATTTTATATTTTTAAAATAGATTATTTGTATTAATTCATAAGCTTATGGGCAACTTGTAGCAATAAAATAACGAATATAGATTTCTTTATGTCCATTTATATGTGTTTGTATGCAGTCTTCCGACATATTTTAATTCTAGTGTCAAACCCAATATTGCCCTCTAAGAGCCGCTTCGAATGTTCAAAACGCTTGTAAAACATATTAGAATCGAAATAGATTATTGCAATTGGGCTCTATGCGAATTAGAACATGGGCAGACCTTATATTTGTCTTCATTTTATACCTCTCTATCGCACGGTATAAAATATTGACAAATATAAGGTCTGCCCATGTTCTAATTCGCATAGAGCCCGCTTGCAATAATCTATTTCTTAATTTTGCTTTAACCCGTTAGGGTTTATATGTGCATGTAAAGTTATCATTAAACCATGGTTGTTAAACTTGGACCTATCACTAACCTTTTCTGTAAACACCAGTTGCATATTCGGTAACCACCAATTCTTTCGGCACATACTTTTCAGCTTTCATTCTTTTAAAAGCACAGTGATTAGCGATGTCAGCGATTAGACTTGGTTCCCTATTGACACCAAGAAAAGAGGCTAACCTGTCCGTTTCAACGATAGGATTCTGCAAACACATGTGACAAGATCGTTTACTTTTGTAAAATAACATTTATTGAAAACTGAAAAATGAAATACATGATATTGAAAACTTTTGTAAGATACACGAAACTATAATAAAAGTCTTGGATGATATACATGGAAAGAAATTACAAAATGTATTGTCCAAAAGATATGACGTTGTAGCAAAATTGTTTTTTTTTCTGTTTACCTTTTTCCTTCGTCCATTTTCAAATACATGTAAAAATTTCTGTTAAATGCCCCTTTATGAGATCTATTGGCAACACATTTCTGGGGTGTCAATTTGTAATATATTAATAGATAAATGATGTAGTAATCTTTCAACCCCAAAAATCTTAGAAAAATAAACAGAGAAATATAAAATATTGACAAAATATTGTTGGTATCAAAGATAGACAATTCATAGAATATTTATAAGGTTAAGTAAATGTATCTGTTCTGTATTTCTAAAAAGGGAAGAGAAATAGAACAAAAAAGAAAAGAGGAAGAAGGAAAAATAAAAAAAAATTAACTGCCAAAGCTATTATTATCCCGTAATATAAAGTGCAAATAGTAACTATCTAACGTCATTGTTTTCTGTGTTCT
Organism: Modiolus philippinarum; assembly: GCA_002080025.1. Lineage (NCBI taxonomy): Eukaryota > Metazoa > Mollusca > Bivalvia > Mytilida > Modiolidae > Modiolus > Modiolus philippinarum. Next base: position 89,009 of record MJUU01052005.1, on the reverse strand, counting down.
CGTTTTGGCCAAGTCTTTGGACTTCGAATTTTGTAAATTTCACAACTTTGTTTCTTCGGTATTCTACTGCCGTTGTTTCAATAATAAAGTGTCATTTTATTCGAAATTATGAAAATATTTATTTTCACTCGAGTTCATTCTACGGTAGTGCTCACCTCTGCAAGGTCCTCATAATACAGTACATGTATAGGGTTATTTTGTTATTACCCTCTTTCACAATTATTTTTCAGAAATAACTATACAGAAGTTTAAGTAATAGTTATACAACTTCTTTATTTCCGAGGGCGCAGAAGTGGGATAGCTTACTTATATTTCAGTATTTGATCTTCTCATAAAAATATTCGTATTGCTCTTTTAAAGCTATTATTATCCAATCCAATAAAGGACAAATATTAACTTTTAAATTATAAGTATCATTTCATTCGAAATTCTTTAAATATTAATATTCAGTCGAGTTAACATTACATTAGTGCTCACCTCTGCAAGGTCCTCATAATGCATTACATGTATAGGGTACTCAGGGTTATCAGCCTTTGTCTTTTCCCACTGTAACGTATAGTCAAACCAGGAATTGCAGTCAACTTTAAACACAAATATGACAAATGTGATTTATATCCTCGGGTTTTATCCATTCAAACAGTGTTAATTGTTTTGCACATGGATCATATTTTCTTAGTCATAGGTCACTTTAATATACATAAAATAGATAATGTATAAAATTTAATCAACTTTCAATTATATTTTCATATATTTAAAGGACTATAAACATCTTATGCAAATTAAAGGAAAAATCTAGAGAGCACAGTTTCCCGCCAAAATTTTGACGTCTTATATCTCAAAAATTCTTACATGGATTTTTACAATTTTTTTTGCTCAAGTTGTTTCATTAGCAGTGCTCTTCAAAATTTCTGACACTCATACTCCCTTAAGAATAATTCATGATTCTAATTGGACAATTACGGTACATTTTTGTTGAAAACTTTTCTTTCATATAATGGTCGCCATGTTTGGATTTTCCAGTAATTGAATGTACCCATTACAGACGCGGACCTAGGGAAACTCGAAAATGGGAGGGGGGGTTACAGTTTAAAATGGAAAGGAAACTTCGCGGAGTGGAGCGAGGCGCGAAAATATTTGAGATATTTCTTAGTAAAAGATCAGGATATTCATTAAAAAATATATGATTGTCCGAAAAAAGGGGGTCCAACCCCCTGACCCTCCTTGTATCCGCCAATGCATTACATCACAAACACAATTGTAAACATTAGATAAGAACCAGAAATTTTGAGTTCTTTGAACGTGACGTCACAAGGCATGGTCGTCTTAATTTGAAGAATAAGTTAAAAGTCATTATTATATAGAGGACGGTGAAAGACTGAAATTTCTCAGTGAAATAAAAGTGATAATTAATTGTGAAATTATTTTCCATAATTTCACTCTAGGAAGTGACGTCACAATAGACGTAGTCAACGTTGTTGTTAAGTAAACGTCTCGGCGTAATAACATAGAAAACGTAGATCTTGAAAAGCATCTCAAATCAAACCATTGATTATGAGGGAACTGATCTATATAATAAAAACAATAACTAATCCTAGATTCTGATTATCGAAAATATTCAACTCATGATCGAAAAACACTGTAATTCACTCATGCGCTGCGCGCATTCGTGAATTACTGCGTTATTCGATCATTCGTTGAATATTTTGCGATAGTCAGAATCTCGTGTTACTCATACGTTTATTACTTTGTTACACCTCTGGAAGCCTCAAAGTGTTTTCAGCACGTCATATTAGAATAACAAATATTCAAGTAATATTTCGAATATTTTACGAAAGGAAATTCCCTGGTGGAAAAATTTGAAGTTTCGGTCCGAACTCTGAATCATTTTTTTTACTTAGTACTTCGATGACCATTTCTTTTAACTGTCTACGGCCTTTTAATAGCAAATGCTGTCGAGTTGCTTCCAGACAGTATCGCAATAGAAAGGGAGGTTTGACTTGCCATAAAACCGGTTTTACCCACCATTCCTGTGAAATGCCTGTACCAATACATCGGAAACGAATACCGAAGCAAGAACGAGGAAAGGGGAAATTCTAAAATCATAAATCCAAAATCAGGGCAATTCACAGCAACACGAATTTAGACAGTATGACAAAGACAAAACAAATAAACAAAAAAGAACAAGAACGTCACAAAACTAAAGCACTAGCAGTGTGAAGTTAGGACCATTGCAGTCGACAATTTTTCCTGGGGTTTCCACCTGATTTTTTTTTGTCTCATGGACTTCGGCTCTTCACAACTCTGTTTCGTAATTTTGTTATTACCACCATTTGGTAGTCAGTACTTCTTTCTGACTATTTTGGATTATGGTCTTCAAAATGATTTGAATCTCATGCTGCTTATTAGAGGTAACTCCTTAAAATACTGTAATGCATAACAAAATTTACTTATTATTCAACAAAGGTATTTTTTATTTTGAAACTACTGAGTTGATGCCACTTCTGGTAGAACAGAGGTCCCCGAGGGAATTCATCAGCCCAGTATTCAAGCTGGTCTGACATGAAAATTTTACCTTGCATTTTTAAGGAAAAGTATAACTACTTCTAATACTGAGGCTTCACATTCCGTGTGTTGCACTCGGTAGCTGCCCTTGGTTCTTGATTTCCTGTTTTGATATTTTTGGTAAGGAGTACTTCTGTCTGACAAATTTGAGATAATTGTTATGATTTGATTGTAATGCTGCTGATGAGAGGTTAAACCTTGAAACACGTGTAAAACATAGCAAAATTTACTGTTATAATACAACATAGGTATTTTTGAATCATCAAATTACTTTCCGTTTTTTTTAAAAGGTTTTTTATCACGTCTCATTTTACAAAGTTACACTCATTTTTGGAATCTTTTTTAGGCAGAAAGTTTTAAGAAAAACATCAAACAAACAACAAGCATTAATAATCTAGAAAATTGTACATTTAGAAACATAAAATCAATGAAAATCAGCACATAGATTGTTTTTCCAATGATCAACATCGATCGGTAATCTCCATGTACAAAGTTAGTTCAAAGTGGAGATAATTTTAATACCTTCTTTTGATATCTATATTAAAATTATCTCCCTTTTAGCTATATATAACTAACCAATCGGATCACCTTCGGCCATTTCCGCCTAAACATCGACTTGACGGAAATGGCCGAGTGATGTTCCGATTGATAACTAACTTGGCACAGGGAGACAACTGACCGATGCTTCTCATAACTATTGAAAGTTTTAAGCTTTATATATGTTTCGTATGGTTAAAAACGTCTTTGTCGCGACTAATATATCTTGAGGAGGCTCACTCATAATTTTCTTTTTTATCAAGGATTTCCTGAAACCTATTTGAATTGATTCAGCATTGTAGACTCAATGAAATGGTAAAAGGAAATGTATAGGTCTGTGTGCTTGTATAAAAATTTGGCGGGAAATAGATTTCATTGAATTTTCCCTTAATTTAACATTAGGACTGTCTTTTGTCTAAAAGCTAAGTAGTTATATCAAGAATTTATGAAAACTTGTCAGGTGTATTAATTTGACCTGTAGAATAGATTCATGGAATAAATAAACGGGGCTCCATGTGCAAAATAATTTCAGCCATTGAACTTTAGAAAACGAGGGGAGTTCCGAAATCTGACCCAAATTCAAATAGTGATGAGTGAGCCACCTTGAAAAACAATGACAGAAGAATACCGAAAGAAGGAACAAAGCACAAGATTACATAAATCAAAGTCGAAAGACAAGGCAAAAGCAAGAACACCCAAAGATACCACATGCCCACAAAACACACGAACATAACATATACAACACAAAAAAATAAGGCACAAACAGTAAGAACTCTCAAAAAACAGAGTGACATCAGGTGCTCCGGAAGGGTAAGCATGTCCTGCTCTGTGTGTAGCACACGTCACACTGTCAGTGAGTCAATCAAGGGTATAGTCAAAACTGGTAATGTCAAATCTTAAAGTGGAAAGTGAAAAGTGAAAAATGTATGAGCACCGGGTATGAACTTACTATTGCCTTTTAAAAACCGAGGTAAATGGTCATTCCATTCCCCCGTATACTCGTATATTGCCATGCTCCGTTGGAAGTGGTAAGTTGATACTGCCACATCCTTCGGATTTCTGATAACGTGTACAATTTTACACTTCCGTTTGATGAAATCCTTGGGTAATTGGTGAAAAAGCAAGTGACCATTAAGAACTCGTGGCGATTTTAATTGGTCGAACTGTTGCTGCGTGAGTGCTTCAACCATTGTCGTCTGCTTCGGCTCTTTCACTCTCTCTGCATTCTGTGACAGTAACATATTTATAATCTCAAACGTCCAGTGTGTACCTAACAAAAATAAATTACTAGCAAATAAAGTCATGTGACAGCGTGATTTCGTGATAAAATAGAAATTCGAAAAAGTTTCCGCCAAAATATGACATTTTCAGATTATGAAGTTCAAATTTTTGTTTGGAACGTCATATGTTTTTGTTAAAAATGTAACTTCCGGGTACAGTTTCTGTACACGGAAGTTTCAAAATTGACCGAGACTTACAGACCCTATTAATAATGAAAAGATATGGAGTAAATGTACATGAGACGAAGTCTCTACAAGGACGTGGTGCATTCAAGCAATGGAACAACGCTTTTATTGTTGTTCTTCATCTTGAAGTCACAAATTGAGGCCCTCAACATTTAGCTTGCTCATACCTAATTGTACGTTCAAGGCGACCCCTAGAACCGGTTTGAGCGATCAAAATTCATTGGGAATTGTCGAACAATTAAACATTCCTGTCTTATTTGGTCCATAGATGCTAGATCGTTAACAAACATAACATTAACGTGCTAAGTCCTCTTACAATCAATGTCATCCATTTTTAGATATCCTGCATATTATGTAGTGTAATAGGATCTTGCATAAGGTCAGATTAAAGATCGGGCTATCTTTCACAAGTGTAAGAAATTTCGTCTTTTCTCGAGTGGAGCGTAGCGGAACGAGAGGAAAAGACGTAGAATTTCTTACACGAGTGAAAGATATACCGATCTTTCATTCTGACCGAATGCAAGTTCCTATTTCTTCCGTAAAACACGGATAGAAATGTCTAGAAGCTTATACCATGTGAACAACGTTGTCGCCATTTGAGTGTTCCTAACATTATGACGTCAGGTGTTTTATGACGTTTAGTCATGGTTACGATTGTTGTATCACAAAAATCAACACGTCTGGTTGGTCATTTACCGGTGTGAGATGAGGTCGCGTGCATCGATCTCACATGGGTCATCTCCCACTGTAAACCACCATTTACGGAAGAATAAGAAATCTTACATATCAGAGGACTGCATGGTGATTTCAAGATTAGGAACAACATTGACAGTTTTCTTGCCATACTGCATCTACTTGCTAAAATGCCGTAATTGCTACAGAAATTTAAAGAGACCAATGATTCTTATTTACCTCTTTTGATTGTACGTAATTTCGCTAGAAATTGAAGGGGTCTTTATTTCCAGAAAAAACATCCTTTCGTTAAATTGGATGTAGTGTTGTTCGACAATCAGGACCGCCGTGCGCGGTCCCGGCTTATGAATAGGCCCGCAGCATCCTCTGAGCTTGGAGTATAAGTCTTCCTAGCAGAGGACCCCGAGGGTCCTGGGGATATAGAAATAGGACCCATTCCGTGGTTGTGCGGGATTAATAAATACACAACCCATCTTTCGGATGGGATGTAAACTCAGGTCCGCGTGTTGGAAGAAATGCCACGCTTCCTGCACGTTAAAGAACCCTTGTAGCAAGATCTTTTAGGGGTGGTCCGTAGGTGATCGGCTACAAGGCTAAATTTCCCGACCTTGACGATTTCACCCTACTTTTCCAGTGGCAGTCAGAATTTCCCGTCCCATGGCCCTTTCCATACCCCAAAGTGATTATTTATTAACAAACTTGTTCTCGTCTTGATACAGCTGAAATATTGCTGAGTAGACGTTAAACAATAATCAATCAATCAATCGACAATCAGGAAAGAGGTCCACTCAAACCGCAGCTGGAGGCCGTTTTGTGCTTAAAATGAGGTATTAGCAAAACTCATTGTTGAAGGCCTCATGATGACTTCAAGATAAAGAACAACAATAAAAGTGTTGTTCCTTTGCTTCATTTTACCATTTATTTGTAAAGACTTTGTCTCATGTGCATTCCTCCATATCCTTAAATTAACCACTTTATTATAGAACTCCAGGAGAACAGAGTTTGTGTAAAACATGCTAAACAATTGAAGATGAAAAACATTTTCTTTTGTTTGTAAGAGATACAATACTTCCAGGCCAACATTATATGAAGATATAAAAGACGACTGTTCAATTTCTTCAAATAGACAGAAGAACAGAAAATTACTACCTAAAATTCGACTTCTTCCCAGCATGTGCAAAATACGAGTTCCTTTTTAAAACAGTCAATCAAACTAACTTGTTGATATGTTTAAGTAATGTTTTTATACATTGTGTTTATTTGTTGTTTGTCACAATAATTTCATGTTTCATGACAATTAAGAAATTTGAATTTGAATTTATGTAATAGCAATTCTTCTGCTATTTATAATGCATTCAACTTCAAGATGAAGAACAACAATAAAAGCTCTATTGCTTGTTTTTCTATGCATTTGAAAAGACTTTGTCTCATATGCATTTACTCAATATCCTTTCAATATTAATTCTAGTTACAGTGTTGTTTGAACACATTATGGAGAAATTTGTTCATATAAAAGGTGAAATAGAAGGGAAGAGGCAAACCACAACTGTGTCCATCTGAAGTCGTTTCGATTCTATGTCGATGATTAATAAAGGTTGTAAAGCCCTTGCCTATATAGAGAGGCTGTTTTTAATGATAAGACTGGAAGCAATGATTGTTAGGGAGCAACCATTTGATTTTTATGGCGG
>MJUU01052005.1:64638-75291 GCA_002080025.1 Modiolus philippinarum | reverse complement strand
AAAAAAAAAAATTTTGCTCTTGCTAAGGACCACTTTCGACACCAGTTTTGAAGTCTAAACATCATTTTGTAAATGGCGGGCAATGACAATTTTCAACATCAGTTTTGAAGTCGCGACATCAATATCTATTTGGAAACCAAATTTCATTGAAATTGGACAATGTTGAATTTTCCCGCCTTTTATGCGACCATTTTGAAATGGCGTTCAACGAACAATTTTCAACATCTGTTTTTGAAGTCGAAACTTCATTACTATTTGGAAACCCAATTTCATTGAAATCGGACAATGTTGAATTTTACCCATTTTTGGCGGCGTTTTTAAAAATGGCATTCAACGAACAATTTTAAAATCGGTTTTGAAGTTGCGACATCAATACCTATTTTGAAGCCAAATTTCATTGAAATCGGACAACGTTGAATTTTCCCACCTTTCTTGGCGGCCATTTTGAAAATGGCGGTCAGCAGAAAATTTTCAACACTGGTTTTGAAGTCGCAACATCAATATCTATTTGGAAACCTAACTTTATTGAAATCGAAATATGTTGAATTTTCCCGCCTTTTTTGACAGCCATTTTTAAAATGGCGGTCAACGAACGATTTTCAATACCCCTTTCGAAGTCACCACAGCATGGTAAATCTCATCCCGTATGGGAGCTTGTGAAACCTAATCCAACTGATGTATACCGTGCTTCTGTCAAAGCTAGAATACTAACTGGGACATATACTTTGCAGGCAAATAGATCTAAATTAAACCAACACCAAGTAGATCCAACATGCCCACTATGTCGTCAAAGCCCTGAAGATAGAGAACACTTTATATTAAAATGTACTAAGACAGAACATGTTCGAAACAAATTTTTACCACATATCATTGACATACTTAAATCTACAAATATCATTACAGATCTAGAAGATTCAGTTCTTCTACAGGTACTTATTGACTCTAGTCAAATATTTAACCTACCAAAACATGCTGATACTATTAGAACAGTTGAAAACTTAGCTAGGGAATTTTTGTTTGTGTTACATAACAGTCATAATAACCTTATGATGTCTGTAGCAGATTTGCACGGTGTGGGTGAACTGTTTAATATATTTTTTTAGATTTTAATTTGAGTGTATATAGTTTATAGTCAAATCTACCTCGACGAGGGTGCACCTTAAGTAAAGGTGGTACTTCCAGACAACAACAACAACATGGCAAGCATTTTATCAATTTACACTTAACCTTCATCTTCTTTAGTTTTGGAAATACAAGACGAAAAATCTGAAAATTTTTAAAATTCTGTGAAAAAAGGGTAATAACTCCTACAAGGTTTTTTGAATTTTCTCCAAAATTTCGGGTTGGTTAGATCTTAATATGCTGAACATTTTTGCAATTCAAAGTTGACTTCTATCTGTTATATTTCTTCGATAAAAAATAAATTATATTCAAATTTTGAAAATTTTTCGAAAAAAGGGCAATAACTCCTAAATGGGAGATCAGATTTTCTTCAAAATCGCCGGGCAGGTAGATCTTGTCCTGCTTATCACTTTTACCCAGTCAAATTTATATTACCATAATGCTTTTTGAGTTATTTGCAAAAAACAGCAATTTACCCATATGTGCTATTTTTAGCAACGGCAGCCATGTTGTTTGGTCCTCAGACTCATTGGATATAATTTTGAAACAGGATACACTGGTGATGATTCAGGCCAAGTTTGGTTAAAATTGGTTCAGTGGTTTCAGAGGAGAAGATTTTTGAAAAAGTTTATGACGGACGGACGACGGACGCCAAGTGATGGCAACAGCTCACATGACCCTTCGGGTCAAGTGAGCTAATAAAGAATATAAATTAAAAAAAATTGTCTAAAGTCTATCAAAGATGTATGCAATCATATTTTGAAAAGAGGCTAGTCTGGAAAATTTGCATCATGATAAATAAAATGAAAAAAGGTCAGTCATAGATTGCAATCCCCTGCTCATCTTTTTTGGACCCATACTAAAGTTTGGTTTTGAAAATGTATAGGAATGGTCAATATAAATTTAATTTAAAATTTAAGACTTTTGCGGTCTTACTATTGAAAAATATTTCAATTAAAGAACCTTAGTGAGCAAGCTCACATACCCAACGCCCCCACATATAAGAAAATCCTGCATTATTGAACTCCAAAAGTACCCTATAAGCAATATTATGCTTAAAAATGATACAGTTCACCAAGGTGTATTTTTGTCAAAAGTGATCAAAAATCAAAATCAAAGTAGCATGCACATCTTTGATATATGCACAATCAACCCGCAAAATAAAAACTTCCTAACTTAAAAACTGTAGGAGGAGTTATCCGGACAAATGATGTACCCTATATGCAATATTATGCTTAAAAATGACAAAGTTCATCAATGTGTATTTTTGTCGAAAATAATCAAAAATCAAAATCAAAGTAGCATGCACATCTTTGATATATGAACAATCAACCTGCAAAATTAAAATTCCTATCATAAAAACTGTAGGAGGAGTCATCCGGACAAATGATGTACCCGATAGGCAATAGTATGCTTGAAAATGACAAAGTTCATCAATGTGTATTTTTGTCGAAAATAATCGAAATCAAAATCAAAGTAGCATGCACATCTTTGATATATGCACAATCAACCTGCATAATAAAAACTTCCTAACTTAAAAATGTAGGAGGAGTTTTCCGGACAAATGATGTACCCCCTTAGTGATGACAGACGGACAGACGGACGGACCAGTCAAAAACTATATACCCTCCGCAACTTCGTTGCGTGGGGTATAATTATTGTAAGGAATTGAAAAAGATATGGTTGCTAGATAGAATTCACCAAAATAACATGTCTTTGAAAGTTTTACCAAATCCAAAATCAAATATTTTTGCAGTCTTACTATTGAAAACAATCACTTTTACTATAAGGAAATGAAAAAGGTATGGTTGCTAGGTTGAATTCCCCAAAATACTGGTCTTTGAGGATTTCAGGAAATTTACCAGAATAATAGCAGATTTTTGCAATCTTTCTTTTGAAAAAAAAAAGATTCGTAATATAAGGAATTGAAAAAGGTATTGTTGCTAGGTATGATTCCAAAAAATAACAGGTCTTTGAGAGTTTGGGGAAATTTACCAAAACTAGAATTAAATTTTTTTGCAATCTGACTATTGAAAATGATCACTGATGAAATACGGCACCAAAAAGATATGGTTGCTAGGTAAAATTCCAAAAAGAAAGGGACTTTGAGAGATTTAGGAAATTTACTAATATAAGATTCATATTTTTGAAGTTTAAGTGTTCATACTAGCTGATGACATTAAAAAGTTGCTTAATTATATGATTTTATATTAGAATTTCAAAAAATTATCAGGAAATTTTCGAAATTTGGTAAAAAATTGTCTTGGATACCAAAACCAATTCATGTTATTCCCCATGAAAATTTAAACCAAAAATGAAAATTATACATAAAATTCCGGTCATTTGCTGAGTACCAATTGTTTTACATTTTTTGGTCCCTTCAGGGCATGCCCCCACTTGTCATATCAAATGTCCTCTATTATCAGCAAAAAGATAAAAATAATGGAACTCATATATAAATTTTCAGCTTCCAAACATTAATACTTAAGAAGATTTCGCATAATAATGGAAAACTCGAGATACAATTTCGCTCATTATTTCGCCCTGAGGGCAAATTTTAAAATTCCGAAACCTTCGGCACAGACAACTTTTATAGTGTTACTTATACCCTTAAAACAAGGTTTCTGCAATTTAAGTTGTAAGAAGAGTTCGAGCTGAATCGCTTGTTCGTTTTTGGACCCATAGAGGCCATGCCTTGAGGGGTCATACGAAAAATCCGACGCCCTCTGATAAGGTGCTACATAACACGTGAGACGATTCCTGGGTTTCAACTTTCTAGCCAAAATAACATTGGGGATTTCTTCTCTATATATGGTTTTGACCTTGAGGGCTGTTTTGCAACACATATTTTGTTCCATCTACATTGTACATGGTTCTCACCTCACTTCAAGTGCTTTACTTTTGTCCCGTTCTTGTTAATTTTTGTTTATTTTATCTTTCTTATACTGTCTCAATACTTGTTGGATATGAATTATCAGTAATTTTGGATTTTCAGTTTTGGAATACCACTTTCCTCATTTTTGATCCGATGTATCTCATCCGGGTTCGTAATGTCATAATGTCGTGACATGAAGAATATAACTGTGGTTAGGAGGATTTCCGCAGGTTATGGATATCGGCCATGGGCTGAAATAACCAACTAATTATGAACCCAACGAACATTTGTAAGTCCGCTTATATCCTCTCTTCAAAATAAAACATTTTATCATGGGCATTACTTGCAGGCAATGTTGAAACACCAAACGAAGATTTCGTTTTTTGACAAAAGTTTTTCATTCAGTTGCTACATATCATTTATGGAAAAATGGTACAAAAGGATAGCATATGGTATAATCTTTACAAATAACACACATAAGGACTATTTCTATGCCAAATACGTTATGAAAATTGAGAAACCTGACTCGTATCCCTTCAAAATGTTGATGTAAGTTTTAAGATTTTTCTTGAAATTGTGCCAGTTCAATGGTCTATAGATCCCAGTGTGTTTTTTATTTCATAATTCTTATAATTGTTTTTAATCTTTTAATGTCCTCTCTTAAAAATAGAATATTTCAACATGATGTTTATGTTTTGAATGACAAAACTTTCAATTTCAAATAGAATATTAAAACAAATATTTGAATAGGTTCATTTTCGACACAGTTTTGTCCTTTTTACATAATATAGTACAAATAACTAAATACCGAAGTTACTGTGAATTTAGTTTCTTCAAATGCGCATTTCGACAATTTATGTATGTTCATTGCAGATAAAATCTAAACATTTGGAAAACCATTAAATCAAATATGTTCAAAAACTGAAAGAGAACAAATATCCATATTAAAGCAATTTGGAAGTATCATAAACTTCCTACATCCATAAAACCTACCGCTACCGTAATAAATTTGCTCTAAAATTGTTTTTTTGTGGTCTATGTTCGCATTAAATTAACCAGAACACGCAAAATGTGTGTTGTATATGACAATATTGCATGAATTACATCATGATTTGGTATTTTTACAAGCATTTGTCGACTTCAACTCAATATTGTGCCCGAAATTGATGAAAATGGGAATTTTCAGAATTGTCCGGGAATTTTCAGCATTTCTGATTTGTCTATAATTCACTGTTAAAACGTTTTAGGTGGCGAATCTGGAGGATATATCTGCAGATAGGCCAATTAATTGCTTTAAGCAATATAGTGGTTGTCTAAAATACTGTTTAGAAAAACAGGGAGTGTTTAATGTGACCCTAATAACCGAAAGTTTTACCCCTACCCCGACGAGATGATGCTTTTAAAGCCCAAAAGTTTGCGGCCCGTCTTTACATAGATATGTACAAAACCTACTATATCCCATATTCCCGAAAAATTGGAATTTTCAGCATTTAAGAATTTAACAAAATTCCAAGTTGAATTGTTGAATTTGTCAAATATGAAAAGTATATCTTCAAGATTGTGATATATTTGATGTCAGCTACACTTAAGCAATCTTTATAAACTATATAAATGTACAAGAATTGTTCAGGACGGTGCAAAATACGAACATTCTCTTCCCCTACCCCATAAAAAATTAGGCAAAATTTTATAATTTTTGATTCAAATCATGTCAACGTCACAGAATTTAGTAACTATCATAAACATTTATTGTATTTGGCTTTGCTTTTCACATACCAATATTATTTGCGTAAAACTTTTATGAATGAAAATGGTTTTATGCATTTTAAACATTTTTTGCAATAATGTATTTCATATGTTTGGTTTCTAGCGCTGCTGATGAGCAATTTATTTCCGAAATGGCCATACAGCTCATCAAAATTATTGCAGTTGGAAGTGCCATATATGTTATGGTCTCTTGTTCCTTTACTCCATATCCATTCATAAAAAACAAAATAGTTATTTTCGTATTTTTATATTTATCATTTTTTTACGTCTAACTTTCTCAACTTCAGTTAAATCATGAAAAATTCTACATCTTAATTCCAAAATAACTACCCCAGTTCCATTGTTGTATTATATGTATATTTCTATTGGTCTTTGACTACACGGATAAAAATTGACATTACTGGCCTGCTGCTGAGATATATTGACTCTAATATAAATCGTAAAATTTTTAATACAGGAGTTTGTCTTTTATTGCAGTGTGGAGTTTGTAAAACAATTCCCCGTGGTAGAGATGTATGCTCTTTATTTTTCTTAGATATGGTGTACTTATACATGAGATTTTATCTCATGTGTACACTTTGTTGAATTACTATTATCTAAATTGATGTTAATTCTAAAACCTAAGGTTTAATTCCCGTAGTTTTGTCTTTAGCTATATTTCATATTTCTGATTATTCGGATTTCGTTTGGTTTTATGCATTTTAAACATTTTTAGGAATTTTGGATTCCCTATGTTTGGGTTCTAGTGCTGCTGATGAGGAATTAATTTCCGAAATGGCCATATAGCTCATTAAAATTATTGCCGTTGGCGTTAACATATGTGTTATCGCCTCATGTTCATTCACTCCATATCCTTTCGTAAAATATCTAGAATCTAAAAAACTCCCTTTTTGTCATTGATACCATTATCAATGTTGTTTTACGTTTCACTAAAAATGACAATCTTCAAATGATTAAGGTGTCTCAGTGGTATTATTCCGACATTTTTGTCCAATAATTGTTCATTAAGGTGTCATTCATTAAGAAATTTAACAAAATAGTTATTTGAAATGAAAAGAAAGTGCAAATGTATTTAAAAAATTTATAACATTTATAATTATATAACATTTTCTTTCAAACGTGAGCTAAACACATGAGCTTTAAATCTGTTGCTGGATTTACAGAACAGAGAAATTATTCAAGGGAGATAATTCGATAAAATATTTTAACAAAGATATCACTAGAGAAGTTAACATTTTTCAATTTTTCTCTCTTGTTTCAACGGGGACCCCTAATTTTTATTTTTTATATGTTAACTACATAATGATAATTAAACACATGCAAAGTATGAAAAAATTCTATAATAGATGTTGAAAGCATCATTTTCCCTATCATTTCTATGTAAACTCCTGAAATTTTCAATTTCAGATTTTGCGCTTAAATGCACGGTGACCCCGAAATTTTATTTTACATTTTGAACAATAATACAATTTTGCTTCTACACAGAAAATTTCACAAAATTCTATAATAGGAAATTAATACCCTGCAGACACCTTAATCGCGATTATTTTGTCAATGGGGGTAATAACTTTAAACTTTATTCAAATACTATAACCCATTTGGGTTGTAGTACATCACATTTATAAGAACAAAACATAAAAGAATTAATGTTTACAATATAAAACAGTTATTTGTCTCCTCTACTCAGTTCTAATGACTGTTGTAAACAAGAAATGATATGGCTATAAAGCCATATCAAGCTATTGAATTTTTTTAAATATAAATAATTACATTTCATGAATATTCATTTGAATTCCGTCAGTTTAATAGGTGAACATCGATCACGTGGCATATCAATGTGAATTGCAATTCCATGTTTGACCACGTGTTCACGTGGCGCATGAATTTGTAAAAATAGAATCCCAATGAACATGATGTACTTCCCAGTAAATAAAGTTGTTTTTTATATTTCGGGTTTAAAATGTAATTATAAGAATTGAATGCATTATTTTGAAGTTTCATAGGGACTATGAAAGGGTTGACCGGGCGCACATTTTCAACATGAAGCGCTAACGCGCTTCATTAAAAATGTGCTTCGGTCAACCCTTTCATATCCCAATGAAACTTCAAAATAATGCATTCAATTCTTAATTGACATACGCTTTATATCAATATGTAGCACTGAATTCTTTCCACCCGTATATTCTTTCCGCTTGGATAAAATCAATTCCAAGACATAAATATTTTTTAGAAAAAAAATTCTGGTTTCGATTTTTGCCCGACAAATTCTCTGACCAACACCTGGGTTAGTTAAAAATAAAATCTGGCTCCGACTTTGTCCAAAGAAAAATGCCTGGATCAACAAAGTTGCGTAGCATAGTGTATATCTGACAAAAAATCCCGGCTCGGGTGAAAATCCAAGCCCCCACCCCCCCCACCCCCCGAAAATTAAATGGTCCGTGCCTTACAATATGCAAATATATATATAAATACGTTACAAAATTTCACCAAATATCCGTTTTATATATCTAGCCGGGTTAAATGTCCGCAACCCTCATTAAGAAAATCTATGTTAAGTGACTCCCCCACCCCACCCGTGGGCCCATCCGTGTTTTAGTTGTAACTGTCCTCCTTTTTAGCAATTTGGACAATGACATAGTTATTTTCATTAAAAAAAAATATACATTGCTGCTCGGATTGATTTTAAAATTATTTTATTCAATAAACATGAAAAGGATTGGATAGCAGGCCGAAACCTATATATATCCTCTCCTTAAGGCAACATGTATACAAATAAATTCACATTCAAAGGGGCATAATCCAAATTACAATTATCGTAGATAACAATATTTACATATTAATCAAGTGTGTCTATTAATAAAATTTCAGACCCTTTGTTACAAATTTGTTAATTGAATATATTTATGTGAAATAAAATACGATACTGAAGGAGTTTAATTTAATCATGAGAGTTGCCAAAGGTGTGATATAAGACAATTAAATTCACCCATAATCAACTAAGCTGTTTTGAAAATGAAAGTCCAAACAAAAGTTCAATTTATATCGATCAGAGACATATAAGGTTCAAATATAAGTTAAAAGTATATAAGGTCAAGGATATATAAAATAAGTCTCTGATTCAATGAAATTGTCCTTTCAACCGGGCATTTCAATGTAGATGACGGGAATCTTTTTAAAACAGATTTTCCCCGTTTTAACGATTAACATTTCTTATCATGATTTTTTGTGTATCCTTATTACAAATCCCTTCAAAAGAATAAACACATATTAGAAGCGTCAACTAATGATAAATCTAAAAATACACATGACCTAATTATGATCGGACAGTTATTACTTGTAAACAAAACAATCAATACATAATATTTACACACATGATGACCATACTGAGGAAGGCGTGGTGTATGAATATTTTTAGAAATAGCTATCTAAACGTGAACAATTCGCTTAAAATCATTATTAAATATACTCCCCTTTATTTATGAGCATTTAGATAATTGATCTGGAGTGCAGAGCACTGAAGAAAAGTCTCAATACACCGAACTATTTCTTACACTAGAGCCGTCATGGGGCCTTTTCGAAATGTAAACTATATATTGAATAGATAAGGGGCATTGATTTCAATAGTAAAAAGAAACGACTGTTTTAATTTGTTCAGAGGTTGACGGATTTAGTATAATAGTCAACTTTTTTAACTGATTCAGGGAATTAAAATTTAGCTGAGTTCTCATATAATATTCTAAAAGTTGCTTTCTACAAGATTGATTAATTGCACAATTAAAGAAGAAATGTTCCTCATTGTCCAAGACTTTACATGTTTTACATAGTCTTTCCTCTCTGGGTATCTTATAGTATCTACCAGTTTCTATTTACAACTCATGGTCACTAACTCTAAATTTTGTTATAAGTTTTCTGTTTTCCTTATTGGGATGAGATAAATAATCTGTTTTTTCATTATTTATTTTTAGGGTTTTATACAGAAAATTTTTATTTTGTTCATTTAAGGATGGTCACTCCTCAGGTTTTTGAAACTATCTCTGACTTTCGGAATTCTCTTGTTTTATACATTATTATGCATAAGAAAATTTTGCACACTGACCCTCAATTTTCTTTTTAAAATATGATAGTATATATCTTCATTAGACTTCTGACAAAATTTGATGAAATTCTTGATATTCCTTCATTTCAAAGGTTGATTACCTTAATGCAAAGTGAATGAAAAATCTAGAGAAGTTCGGTGTCCCGCCAAAATTTCAGGCGTTTAAATCTCAAAAACGGGGACACTGACCTATCAATATTTTTGGCTTAAAATGATGTATGATCCATATTCTAATAAATAAAAATGATAATTTTGAATCCTTGATATAAAAAACCTGAGGAGTGGCCATCCTTAATTTAGCAATTTTATCACTTATCAGTAACAAAATTACCGAACAGAATTGTCAAGAGCCAAAATCCAACAGACAAAAAGAGAAATCAAGTGAAAACCAACGGAAAAACTTGTCGACCACAATGGTCCTGAGTTGATACAGGCATCTAAAAATAAATGGTTGGTTTAATCGCTTTTATGGCGCGAGATAAAAACGATCAAATTTTGCAATCTTACTTTTCACATATAAAGTCACTTTTTGTATTTTTTGTAACAATTTAGAGAAAATTTCTTAAATATCACAATATAGATGAAACTATGTTCGCTAAAAAGCTTTAAACAATCATCATTTTTATCTAAAATTAACAATTAAAGAATATTGAGTAAATGCAAATGAGACAAAGTCATTACAAATAAATGATCAAAACAAGCAACAGAACAACGCTTTTAGTGTTGTTCTTCATCTGGAAGTCATCATGAAGCCTTCACATGAGCTTTACACATATCTTTTAGGAAGTTAAAA
>MJUU01052005.1:27981-54855 GCA_002080025.1 Modiolus philippinarum | reverse complement strand
TTTTTCATATATACACTTAATTTCTGTTTCACCAAAAACCAATTTATGTAAAATGTACAACTAAACAAGAATAAAAGAGAAAATATGGAGCAAACTGTATCGGAGGAAAATTCTCAATTCATACACCGCCAACAAAGCAATGGAACACAAGTTTTTTTTTCCTTCATGTTGAACTCCCCAGAATTCGAAGTCAATCGCTTATCCCACACAGAAACTTCTGGTGTCTATTTTTAACTTGCACATCACAAATTTGGAAATGAAACTCTTAATTATGTTATTTTACGACTAAAAGATATTTTCTTTGGAAATGAAATACCTTCTTCAATTTACCTGTAAGTTTAAGGATTTTTTTTCTTTTTGAAATTTGATATTTGATTGTTGATATGTATACCATTTAATAATTTCACAGACCCTTTTTTTCTTACAGAACAAACTTGCAATGAAAAGATGCAATGCACGAAAGAATAAAATGTCAATTCACGAAGAACTAGAAAAAAAAATTGGCTTTCACACTGATTTTTTTAATTTCACGAAATACTGCAAAATAAAGATCCTTCAGCGGAATAAGTGAATTAACCCTTACCATCCTCTTCAATAAATGTCAAATTGAATATAGCTTCAAAAGTAGTTATAAGTGTCATTATTAATAGAATCGAGAAGGAGTTGGACAGGGTAAAGAGAGACCGGGAGAAAGGGACGGGAGAAAGCAGAAAGGGGCGGGATAAAGGAGAGAAGGTCCGGGTGGAGGAGAAAAGAAACGGGAGAAGGAGAAAGGGGGCGATAAAGGGAGAGGGGAGATAAGAAAATGAAAGGGGAGGGGGTGAGAGACAGGAACGAGGGATGGGAGAAAGGAGAGAGTACGGGAGAAGGGAGCAATGGGCGGGAGAAAGGAGAAAGACACCCCCTGTCAACCCTGATAGAGCTGTTTACAAATTACAGTAATACACATTGCGATTTGTATAAATTATTTGAAATTATACTAGTTAATTCAATATTTATAATAATAATATAAAAATAAATTAACTTTATTAAGAAATACATATTTGTACCCCTAATGTTAAAAGCATATTTACAAACATATAGACGAAGTACAACATGATATAAGATATACAAAATTATACGACTCTATACGTATTTTTAACATTTTTTATATTGTTGTTGATGAACCATGCAATCATTTGTCCACTTTTCTCAGTATAAGTGACTGTCTATAAATGGAGCAACATATTGCAAGTGATCCGTTGGAAGATAATATCTCAACAATATTTGTATTGTTATTATAAATGTTTTCAAAAGTATTTACATTTTTGATTTTAGATTCCCGTCTAATAAGGTTATATTTTGGACATTCAAAAAAGCAATGAGTTTCATCTTCTATTTGATTTAAATCACAGTATTTACAAATTCTATTTTCTCGTTTATTTTTTTTATATCTGCCTCTTTCTATTTCTAAAGTGATCACTAACTCTCATTTGCATATTTTTTTCCTATCTTCAAAATTAGTATTTAACATAAAATCTTCAATTATATATTTAGTTTTAATTTTTCGGTATAAGAATATTTTATTGTTTTCAATTGATGATATCAATTTATCAAAGAATATGTTTTCATAATCAATTTTTAAATGCTCTTTTATATTATCAAGAGTTTTGTGATCTTATAGATAATTCAGATTTTTTAATTGGTTTATACATATAAAAAAATAAAATAACATGTGAACAGGTGGACACACAATTATATGAACATAGACCTTGCCCTCTGGCCGCAAACAACATTTATACTAACTTTGACGGTCTTATGGGTCTAACTTTGGCTTCTCCATGTTGATAGATAAATTAGTAATAAAACGTAAAAAAAATCTACAATAACTTAAATTTTAAAATGAATGAATTTATGAACGTTTAGCTATATTCATATACATTTCTAATGCAAATAAAAAATTCTCAACGAAGCAAAACATACACAAACATAATCATATTTGAGGGTCGGACAGGTGGTCGTCTTTCTCCTTTCTCCCGTCCCACCTGTCCTTTATCTCCCTCTTTCCAATCCTCATCCCCTTTATCCTGGTCTTCCTTTACCCTTCCCACCCATTCATAGTAGTTTAATCGTCTATAAGTAAGACCATAAATATATATTACGATAAGAAATTGTATTTAAAGGAATGAGTCATAACCAGAAATGGAAAAATGAGCAATGATGATATTAATGTCTTCACTAGATTCAATTGAATTCTTTATACTGACTTTTAATGAGAATGGGTTACATCAAAATGTGTTATTTTAAACGATTCTCTTCTTTTTTTATTTTATTTTTTTTGTTTGCCTCACAACCTCCTTTATTTCAATATAAAGTTGACGCCAAACAGACAATTAAATAGGTTTGGCCTTTTTTGAGATTGTTTCTCGTTAACATAGTATCTCGTTATAAGGACATAGTTTCTCGTTATAGCGGAGTAGTTTCTTGTCATAACGACTTTCGTATCTCGTTTTAAGTACATGATATTTCCTGAAAGCGATATAATTTTCGTTATAACATCGTATCTCGTTTAATAATTTTATGTCCTAATCCAGCCACTATAGAGTAGACATCTTAATAAACATATTTTCAGTTGAAAAGTCCTTGATTGGTGCAAACGACATCGGACGTGAAAGCAAATGGGCGTGATTAACAAAATACCGAAGTTACTGTGATCTATTTATTTAATGCCTTAAATATTTCAAGATTGGGCAAATGGCGAACCTAACACACACCGACTTTATCATGAAGAGGATTTTGGTATTCTTAATTGGAACAGACAAGGACAATGGTGGGATTATATATAAGTGTTTGTCATATATATGTGAAGCCGACAAGGAAGAGATGCAATTTTTGTTGCTTTTGAAACTGAAAAAAAACCGTAATGGTGCATTACATGATACCCCGCCACGTTTCACAAAATTTCAAAGTTCAAAGAGGCATAACTCAAGATTCCTGTGTACTTCTGAACCCAAAATTATACTTGGCCTGTGTTTTCACATACCACGTTTGAAGACAGTATGTTATTTCATTCACAAGTTATCAATAAAAAACCCTAAAATTCACAAAATTTCAAAGTTTCAAGGGCAAAACTCCAGAACCCCTTGAACCTCTGAACTCAAAATCGATCTTAGTCTGAGTTTTGTGGTAAGCAAGTTACATACCAAGTTTGAAGACAGTATATTATACCATTCACAAGTTATCAGTCGGAAACCCAAAATTCACAAAATTTTAAAGTTTCAAGGTGCATAGCTCCAGAACCCCTTGGACCTCTGAACCATAAAACGAACTTGGCCTGAGTTTTGTGGTAAAAACATACATATCAAGTTTTAAGACCTTCTGATTTTTCATTCACAATTAAGTTATCAGTCGGAAAACTTCGGGGGACGGACGGATGGACAGACAGACAGATAGCACAGACACACAGACAGACAGTCAGACGGACGGATGGACGGACGGACACACGACTAACGGTTTTTCATAATACCTCACCACTACGTGTTGCGGGGTATAAAAACAAGTATAAATTCTTTCATAATTATTAACAAAATATGTGTAATATCTGAATCCGAAGATGTATAAGCCCTTTGGTCTCAACATACACTTCCGGGTCAATTGGCCCCTTAGCTAAATAGTTCTATCAGAAAGTTAAATTGGAATCAAATACAGTGTAAGCTGAGAAAGTGTACTTTTGAAATATAATTGGCATCTGTGACCAGTATGTAGGGATATCGCATCAATAAATGAGTGAGACGGTGTCATGCCAGCCATGTGGACAGAAATTTGACAGAAGGTGAACATGTGCTTTTGAAAGCAGTTTATGTTCAAGCTTATTTTGTGAAAAAATTCAACGATCATCGTACCCTTTTTGAATTGTTTATAAAATCTATGGTATCCATGCTTCGCAAAAATATACACCTCATTGCAAACTTTACACCTATACGTTCAGGCTGAACCTGCAAAGTTTGGCAATTTTACATAGGAATGCATGGCGACGTCGAAACATTTCCCCCTGGTTGGTCATTTACCAGTATGAGATGAGGTCGCGTGCATTGATCTCACATGGGTCATCTCCCACTGTAAACCACCATTTACGGAAGAACAATCGATCTCAAGTGGCCGCCTTGTCACGTACGAGGTCATTGTAACAAGTGTATTTTGTTTTTGAATGATTTTGTTTTGTATGGAATAAAAAGGAAATACTTGATAAATTACTTTATACGATATTATATCCTATACGTATCCCTTATTAAAATGTAATTTCGTCATCTTTGATTTTTTTTAATTCTGGAGACATACTTCTGTAACGGACAGCAATATTGCACTTCGTAAACCTGTATGCATAATCTTATTGTTTTTTTTACCTATTTGTATAAAAAATGTACGGTGGTTAAGGTAGTTACATTCGGTCAGATATGCGGACTTTTCTGTCTTTTTCCATATCATTACATGTAAAATATTCTGTCCTTGAACACCCATTTTTCCATGTTTTATTCTAAAAGCATATACAATTAAAGAATTCCGGACAAATTTCAAGAAATTGACATTTCTCCTTCACTAGATTTTCAAAGCCTATGAAAACCTAGAAAATGGACATTTCCCACCAAATTTCAATGCTTGTATCTCAAAATCAAGCGCATGATTATGGTAAAACAATTCCCCGTGGTAGAGATGTATGCTCTTTATTTTTTTAGATATTATGTACTTGTACATGAGATAATATCTCATGTGTACACTTTGTTCAATTACTATTTTCTAAATATATGTAAATTCTAAAACCGAAGGATAAACCCCCTCCATCGTAGTTTTGTCCTTAGCTATATTTATAACTGATTATTCGAATTTCTTTTGGTTTAATGCATTTTAAACATTTTTGAAATTATGGATTTCCTTTGTTTTGGTTTTAGTGCTGCTGATGAAGGATAAATATCCAAAATGGCCCTACAGCTCATTAAATTTATTGCAGTTGGAGTTAACATATGTGTTATGGTCTCATGTTCACTTACTCCATACACTTTCGTAAAATATTTATTATTTTTCTTGTTTATTGTCTAACCTTTAATTAAGTTCTATTAATTCAGAACACTTATGAAATTCTCATTAATTGCATTTAAAGGTGGCAACTACCTTAATAGATGAGGTGCACTTCACATTGTTCCGGATTATCGCCAGTTTTTTCACAGAAGAAAAAAACGATTCTTAGCAAATCTTGTACAAATAGTCATCGTTTCACTTATTTCACTACCTAACTTAAGGTCAACTATGGTATGCAGCTATGTAAAGTAATGCATTGTATCATTACAGACACTAGTAGAGAAAACAAAAATAAATAAAAAACCTAACCCAAACATGCCATATTTGTTTAATCCTAGTCACCTTTCTGAACTACTAGGTGTGTGGGAAAGTGTGAATTAGAAATCAAGGACAAACCTTAATAAATTTATTGAAACTTTTCTTACTATCAGGTTTTAAATCTGCATAGATAAATAAATTAATTTGAAAGAGGAACAATATATTTTTGGCGTTAAAAGACCCCCTATCGTTGACAATGAACTATGTTGCCAACATTTTCATACACGGACAAACACAAGGATGATATTACAAACTATACAAATTTAATGTGAAAACAAAATGATATAATAGTTAATGAAAAAGTGGTCATTATCGTGAAATAGAGACTGCCCACGGGAGAGTGGTATTGACTGAGATTGTGATAATGACCCAGCCGAATTTCACGATAATGACGACCGTGTTTTTATTTCATTGTGTAAACCATGACATTGTTTCACGTTCTGTCGTTGAAATGACATGTTAATTTTTATATGATTTTGTTGTCTTATGAATGTTATCCATTCATTGCATTTTAACATTGATTGTTAAAACTCAAGAGACAATTTAAGACGTACAAGCCACCGACACACCATTTGTCACGCTCAATATAAATAGATTGGAAACTGGAGACATTCCACAAGCAACAGCAGGCACTACAGTATGGTAAGCCCGCTTGGCACTTTAAACATTCATTAATAAATACCACGTGGAAGGGTTTCAGCCAATAAAAAGAAATCAATTTTCACGCAGCGCTTGAGTGAATTACAGTGTTTTTCGATCATGAGTTGAATATTTTCGATAATCAGAATGTAGGATTAGTTATTATTTATTTAATGGTGTGATTTAAGATTTTTTCATGATCTTCGTTTTTCATGTTAATCCGCCGAGACGTTTACTTAACAACAACGTTGACGACGTCTATGGTGACGACACTTCCTAGAGTGAAATAATTGAAAATAATTTCACACTAATTATCACTTTTATTTCAATCTTTCAGTATCCTCTATATCATAACAAAGAATAATTCATTTTTTTTCAAATGAACAATTAACGCCCAATTAATTAAGGGACAAAGGCATTGAAAACAATTAACAATGACAACAACATAACACATTACTCAAATTCAATTTATCTTTTATGATCGTTTTTTAGGTATTTTGGCGTTGGCAGGCATATTTTGTTTGAGTGTTTCACTATACAAATTATTAATGTGGGCACTGTTAAAACATTTCATTTGCTTTGACAGGCCAACCTCATTCAAATAAAATTTGTGTTTAGATAGGAAGTAATGTGACGTGCGGTATATTTATTAGCCCCTGCAAGGAAAGTTTTTTCCCCGTTCCGTCAGTCCGTCCGTCCACAGGAGTTACAACGTTTTCCCCTAACAATGTTAACTTCTCCTACAATGTTTATGCTAGGAAGTTTTTATTTTGTGTGGGGAAAAAAGGCTACACCGAGCGCAGCATGTCGACCACTAAAATTTGAACAAGTGTAGTTATAAGTGAATGTGAACACAGTAAATTAAAGCTTAACAAAATAATTAGATGGACGCAACTAGGAGTTTGACACAGTAATTAGCTGGACACAAACTATGGAGAAAACGCAACCCTTTGATCACTTATGGATAAAAACCGTTAGAGACACGCAAAAACTGTTGACTACCAACTGAAAGCTTACTTCAAGAGAAATCCAAAGAAAAAATCCCATCAAAATATGATGAAGAATAAATATTTCACATATTTCAAAAATTTGCAATTTTGGCCCCTTTGACCCCTTATAGCTCGGAAATGAAAAGAGCTATGCCAAATCTAATGACATTCCACTGAAAGCTTACGACTATAAGAAGCCAAAGAAAAAACCCCATCTAAATCCGTTGAAAAATAATAATTTGATCTGCATGTTTGCAATGTTTTTCCCATTGGCCCCTCAGAGTTCAGAGAGGAAACAAGTTATCAAAAATCTGATGGTGCAGCTCCATATTAATTTTTCATAAGGAATCCATTGCAAAAAATTGCATCAAAATCGGACTTAATATGAAAAAATAAAATTTTTGATATTTGCCCCTTTTTGGCCCCATTTATCTCATGAATGGTACATGCCACGTGAAATCCGTTGGCATACTCCAGATTGGAAATTTGCCGATTTAATCCTTTTTGGCCCCTTTTTCTGAAACGGGCGGGACCAGGAACATGACATTAGAACAGGGCTTAGGCATGTGCCAAGAAACATCATACTAAAATAATCAATGATCCGTTCCCTAGAAACAAAGTAATGCTGTCCACGGACACAAAAATATCCAATTTTACCCCTTTTTGGCCCCTTTTTCTGAAACGGGTAGGACCAAAAAAATTAAAACTCGGGCAAATGGTTATGCCAATAAACCTCATACTAAAATTTGGAAATTATCCGTCCGCTTGAACCAAAGTAATGCTGTCCACTGACGCCGGCGTCGACGCGGACGCCGACGCTGACGCCGACGACGATTGGGCCATACCATAATACGACCGCAAATTTTTGCGGTCGTATAAAAATTATGATTTGGTTCATTTTTTGAAAAAAAAACAACAACATATATTTCTTAAATTATTCATTTTTCTGATTTTTATCATCGAGGGTCCGTGCAACTTACGCTGAGAAGTTCTCATTTTACATTATCATTTGTATTTAAATTGTTGATGTGAATGCGGACAGAATTATGTTTTGGGTTATTATTTTTTTCTGAAAAATAAATAATGCTGAACTTAAGAATTTTTTTATTTTTATTTTTTCTGAAAAATAAATAATGCTGAACTTAAGAAATTTTTAAAATTTTTGTTCTGAAAAATAAATAATGCTGAACTAAAGAATTTTTTTTTTAAAATCTGTCTTAGATGGCAGACTCCTTTTACAGTTTTTATGCTTGGACGTTTTTAAAGGATCATTTGAAAATGTGCATCTGGAAGGATTTTGATTTGGTGCATTTTTCTGAAAAATATGAACTTCGTTATTATTATTTTTTTATGGTTTTTGAGCACAACTTTTTACATTTTTTTTTTTTGCTGCGAAATTGTTACAACTCTGAGAACAATTACTTTGCATTTCTTCAGATATATCCTCCAGTTTTTCCACATATAATAATTTAACAGTGTATAATGGACAAATCTAAAATGCTGAAAATTCCCATTTTTGGACAAAATATTCATTTTAAGCTGACAAGTGGTTTTCAAAATATCAAAATCATGATATAAGTCATGCAACACTTTTATATACAACGCAGATTTTGCGTGTTCTGGATATTTTTATGCGAACATTGATAAAAAATTTACAATTTTAGGGAAAATTTGTTGGGTGTAAGGGTAAGATTTTTGGTATTTAGATTCACATTAAACACTACTCGTTTTCCTAAACAATGTGACATTTCATCTATCGCTTAGAGTAATTGATTAGCATATCTGCAGATATATCCTCCAGATTTGACATATATAATGATTAAAAGTGAATTTTGGACAAATCTGAAATTTTGAAATTCCAATTTTTCATTTATTTCGGGCAAAATATTTAGTTTAAGTCGACAAATGGCTGTTCAAATACCGAGTCATGATATAATTTATACAAATACAAATAATTTATGCAACATTGTCAATTTGGTGTGTTCTGATTATTTTATTCCAACATAGATAAAAAATTGACATTTTAGAGTAAATTTGTTGTGGTAGGGGTAAGTTTTATGGATGTAAGAAGTTTATATTACTTTGAAATCGCCATAATTTGTACTAGATGTCAAGAAATATTATGTTCTTTCATTTTGTACCCACTTTTCATGAATTTGAACTACTTATGGATAAGATGAGTCAAAAAAGCACAAAATTGTTGAAAAGAAAAATATTTAAAGACTAGTAAAAAGTGATAGTTTGGTCATTTAAAAAATGTAAATACTATGTTAACGTGATTTATATTTAAGAAAGGACATTGAAAGACTAAAAACAATTGCAAGAAGTATGAAATCAAATGCACACTAGGTTTTATAGACCATTGAACTTACACAATTTCGAGAAAAATCTTAAAATACTTGTCAACATTTTGAAGGGGAGAGGGTAAGGTTTTTCAATTTAAAGAACGTATAGAGTATAGAAATTGTACTTATGGGGATCCTGGTAACGCATGTACAATATGCTATCATTCTATACCATTTTTGTTATAAATGAGAAATACCAGTCACATTTTGAAGCAACTGAAAGAAAAGCTTTTGTCAAAAACGAAATTCCCTGACTGAAAATATAATTTCGCCATCTTTGAATTTTTTTCGGGAGAAATACTACTGTAACGGACAGCAATTTCACATTGGCAACTTGTATGGGTTTTTGCTGATATTGAAATATACATGTTTAAAGACACACATTGATTTGTTTCACCGATTTGTTTACAAAATGTACGACGGTGGTTAGAGTAATTATTACCATACTCAAGAGAAAATAGTGATACTTAGCAAATCATGTACAAGTAACCAGTGTATAACACATTCTTTCACGACCTAAAGGCCATTTCTATCATAAACATAATACCAGAGGCTCACATATGAATAAGCCTGTATCGCTCATTTGTTTTTCTTCATCTGGTAGATTACTGTCATGTTAAAACACCAGACTCAACAAAACGCAAGTCAAGTTATGTATATTTAAAAGTCGATACATTTAGAACAATAAAGAAAGGTTCCAAGGAGCTTTTAAAACCGACATAAGCCAGCGAACAATAAGCAAATTCAAGCCAGCGTACAAAAAGGCAGCGAACAATAAGAAAGCGAAAACGCCTAGTTAAAATCAACTGGATGTATGATACGGATTTCAGAATACACAGTTTACAACATATTCCCATCGACTTCTGTGTTCAACTCTTTTCCCCGGTGGCAGCCATTTTTGATTTCTGATTAGTACAAATATATAACATTTGGTAAAACTAAAACTAAGTTCTGTGCAGTGGCGGTCATTTTGGATTTATAATCGTTTGTTAAAAATCATACATTTGTTTAATGACCATCATGTTACCATGCATAGTTAATATCAACTTGATATATGAAATTAGCAATTTACAGCATTTTCCCATAGGGTCCAATATTAACCTACGATGTGCAGTGGCGGCCATCTTGGATTAATATTCGGTACTAAAATCATACATTTGTTTAATGATCATGTTGTTGCAATGCCTTGTTAATATCAACTTGATGTATGAAACAGTTTTCAAGAATGAACAATTTACAAGGTTTTCCCATAGGGTCATATGTTAAACTATGTACCGGTAGTAGCTATTTTGGAGGAGATGCAAACCTCCCGGACATATATTGAAATTGTAGTTCTTGATAAGCTGAGTTATAGGTTAGAAATATAACAAACACAGTGAACAGACATGAAATTTCAACGAAAAAAGTGAAGTAACTTCTGTATGGCATACCAGATTTTCTTAAAAATTGCAGCGTAGGTTGATCCTGACACGCTTAACATTTTTGTTATGATACTTTAATCTATCTCATATCGTTTTTAATGTTTAAGGCAAATCTTACATTTTTTTTTCAAATTCTAATGGAAAACAGCAAAACTCCAAGACGAGTTTCGGATTTTGTTAAAAATTGCAGGGCAGGTAGATCGTGCCATGCTGATCATTTTTACGGGGTTCAGAATTTTGATATCTATAAAAGTTTTCGAGTTATTTGCACAAAACAACAATTTACCCCTATGCTCTATTTTTAGTAACAGTGGCCATGTTGATTGGTCTATGGACTAATTAAGAAATAGATTATTGCAAGCGGGCTCTCTGCGAATTTGAACATGGTTACCCCTTTATATTTGTCAATATCTTATACCGAGCGATATTCCAATTCCAAAAATTTATCCAGAGGCTCCCAGGAGCCTGTATCGCTCACCTGGCTTTCAGTTGCCACAATCAACGGAACATTGCAAGTTATACAGTTGATCTTCAGTTTCTCAAACTTTTGTAGCTCACACCTCCAATATCTTGAACTGTTTTTAGAGTCTGATGATGTTTCTTTGTTGGGTTTTTTTGACAAAAAACGTTCTTGCTAAGAACCACTTTCGACACCAGTTTTGAATTCGAGAGGTCATTTTGTAAATGGAAGTGAACAAACAATATTCAACATCGGTTTTGAAGTCGCAACATCAATATCTACTTGGAAATCAAATTTCATTTAAATCGGACAATGTTGAATTTTCCCGCCTTTTTTGGCGACCATTTTGAAAATGGCGGCAACAAACAATTTTCAACACCGGTTTTGAAGTTGCAACATCAATATGTATTTGGAAATCAAATGTCATTGAAATCGGACAATGTTGAATTTTCCCGCCTTTTTTGGCGGCCATTTTGAAAATGGCGGTCAACGAACAATTTTCAACACCGGATTTGAAGTCACAACATCAATATCTAATTGGAAACCAAATTTCATTGAAATCGGACAATGTTGAATTTTCCCGCCTTTTTTGGCGGCCATTTTGAAAATGGCGGTCAAGGATTAAAGTCGCCACAGCATGACAAACATTTCATCAATTACACTTAACCTTCATCTTCTATAGTTTTGGAAATAAAAGATGNGGTGTGTGGCTTGCTAAAAATGTAGGAAATGTCACGTTTTGAAGTTTACAAATATTTCTATAGGTATCATGTGCGCAATTATTGACTTTCGAACAGGGATCCAGTTTTGAACCCAAAGCTGTATTCAGTATTAAGCACTACAACTCCTACGATTGGTGGATAATAAAATTGAATGTCTTAAGATAAAATACTATGTCATGTTACAATTCGGTTTATAGCAAATCTGATTTCAACAATGTTACCCAGAGGTGATAATTTGACCTTTTATGGGATCTGGTAGACACAAAAATATTTTATTATTTTGAATATACCCCTTTTTGAGCCTCAATTTACACCAAGAATCGCCGCATGACCCCCCATTTTTTATTTTGGAATTCGAAAGATCTGTATGAGTACTTGTTATTTTCAGGACCCTCGGGATGAAAAAAAGCCTTCGTCTATTTTTAGTTTATCGCTAAATAGGGGAACCCCCCTATGGAAAATGCATTGTAAATAATTGCGCACTTGTAACCTTCAACATCAGTTTTAAAGTCGCCACAGCATGACAAACATTTCATCAATTACACTTAACCTTCATCTTCTATAGTTTTGGAAATAAAAGACGAAAAATACAAAAATTTAAAAATTCGATGAAAAAGGGCAATTACTCCTACGAGGGTTTATGGATTTTCTTCAAAATTTCAGGGTGGGTAGATCTTGATATGCTGAACATTTTTGCATTTTACACTTGACCTCTATCTGTTAAACTTTTTGAAATAAAATAAGAAATGCAAAAATTTTGAAAATTTACCCCATGTCAGATTTTTGATATCTGTGATGGTTTTTGAGTTATTGGCAAAAAACTGTAATTTACCCCTATGTTCTATTTTTAGTAATGGTGGCCATGTTTTTTGACCGGCCAACTAATCGAACATAACTTTGAGAAGCCGTACCCTGGTGATGATTCAGGCCAAGTTTGGTTACATTTGGCCCAGCGGTTTCAGAGGAGAAGATTTTTGAAATTGTTGACGAACGGACGACGGACGACAGACGTCGGACGCAAAGTGATGACAATAGCTCACATGGCCCTTCGATCCAGGTGAGCTAACAAGCGTTTTGAAAATTCGAAGCGGTTCTTAGATGGCAATATTGGGTTTGACACTAGAAATGAAATATGTCGGAAAACTACATACAAAAACACATAAATTGACATATGGAAATTTATATTCGTCATTTATTTAATACAAGTTCCACATAAACTTAAGAATTAATTCAAATAATCTGTTATAAAAATATAAAATATGGATATTTTAAAATCGAAGCGGGTATATTATAAGAGTGAGCTGGGTACATTTCTAATTTATATGACTGCTAAGTTGAATTATATTTATAATTTCACTAACGTTAACAATGATTTCATAACAAGAAGACACTCGATGCTACGTTACGGTTATGTCAATTTCAGTTCCGAGTCTTCAATTAAGTAAGTGTTGTAAATTTCTATTTTTGTCATATTTGATGCGGCTTTTTAGCTGATTCATTATTTAAAAGTTTATTTTGCACAAAATTTGCAGAAAATGAAATATGCAAGGTGTACATTTTGATATTATACAGTACGTACATGCGTGCATATTGAATTTAGAGCATAGGTTTGTTTACAAAGCAAAAGAAGAGCGTCATATTAGATACTGTGTATTCAGATGGTGTGTGTACATTTGCAATATAAGGGGTTCGGTAATTAAAAAAAATGGTGATTTTGATAATAATATTGAGTGAATAAAATGTGAAACTGTACATTACAAATGCCCTTTTGTAAAAAATATATGCATGCGCTTAAAATAGTGTAATTGGAATTACAGCATAGTTTTGTTTCCAAAGCGAAATGAGGGCGTAATGTTAGAATCGAACAGCAGACCCTGTTGATGATTCAGACCAAGCTTGCTTACAATAGGCCAAGTGGTTTCAGAGAAGATTTTTGAAATTGTTGACGGACTAACGACGCATGAAGGACGGACGACAGACGACGGACGAAAAATGATGACAGAAGCTCACATGGCCTTTTTGGCCTGGTGAGCTAATAAAGTATAGTATATGGTATCCAGACTTAGCCAGCACAACCTTGATAAATTCACAGTAACTTCGGTATTTAGTTATTATCATTACAAACAATAATAGAAAAAACAAAAATAAATAAAAACCTAACCCAAACACAGATCGTCAAATACGCCATATTTGTTTAATCTTAGTCACCTTTCTGAACTACTAGGTGTGTGGGAAAGTGTTAATTAGAAATCAAGGACAAACATTAATAAATGAACGTTTTTACTATTAGGTTTTAAATTTGCATACTAAATAAATTAATTTGAAAAGGAACAGTGTTTGGCGTTAAAACTACCCTATCGTTTACAACAAACTATTTTGCCAGTATTAACAGTATTTATTCGGTAAAATCCAAACGCATTGATTAATATAAAAGCAAATGTTATGTGAATACAAATATGATTGCCAACTAAGAATAATAATTTTTTTACGCTCATTTAAAGGCCAAAGGCATACAAAACAATAAAAACAATATAACTCATTACTCAAATTGAGCTGAAAATGAAAATCTGCGAACAAACACACTGTGTTCTTGCATAGCACCTAGTTCTTTCTCAAGCTGATCCAGTATTTAACTGTTTCAGTAAAACCTTTTCGATAGTTTATTCTAAATACATGAAATGGTATTTCGGCGTTTGCGCAGAAAAGTTCGTTTGAGTTTTTCACTCTACAAATTATTTTTCAACAAGTGTGGGTTTTTTGAAACCTGTCCTTCCGTCCGTCCGTCCGTCGACAGGGGTAGATAGTTTGTCATTGAAACTCCTACAGTGTGTATATATGCTAGTAAGTTTTTTTTTGAGATCATTTGTTATTATATTGATGATGTATATGTGGGAAGAATTTTGAACTTTTGTTATTAGAAAAATATACATTGATGAACTTATTCATTTTGTGATTTTTACATAGAGGGTGCATGACTTTTCCATGCAACTGCTCCAACAGTTTTATGCTAGGAAGTTTGAATTTTTTAATTGGTTTGTACATAAATTGAAAATGTGCATGTAGACATAATTTTTGATTTTGTATATTTTTGTGATTTAAAAATCAAAGTCTAGAGACAAGGCAGAAGCAAGAACACGAGAAGAAATAAGACCAAACGTACAACAGACCCGCAAAACACACAAACACTACAAAAAACAACACGCAAAATTGACATCAAGATGAATAACAAAATACCGAGGTTACTGTAAATTTAAGTTCTACATATGCGCATTTCAACAACTTATGTCTCTTCAGTGCAGATAATATCAAAACATTTTGAAAATCCATGAACCGAAATATGTGTAAAAGCTAATAGAGAACAAATAACTAAAGGATCTAAATAGAAAAGCCAAAATTCAGCTATGAGCAGTGCTATGCATAAATAATATTTGTTCATCAAACAACATTGATGTGAGCCAATTAAAAAATCTTAAGTACCTAAAAGATAATAAAACTCGTTATAATATAAAGGAGCAATGAAAGACTTAATATGAAAACGTATTCTTTGAAATATTGAAATCATCAACTGAAAACAATAAAATATTCTTTTACAGTAAAATTGAAACTAAATATAAAATTGAAAACTTTATTTTGAAAAAAAGATATAATAGAAAAATATATGTTAAATGAAAATCAGTGATCACTTATTGGAAATAGAAAAAGGAAGATATAACAAATGAAAAGAAAAAAAAAAGAATTTGTAAATACCGTGATTTGAATCAATTAGAAAACGAAACCCATTTCTGTTTTGAATGTCCTAAATATAACCTTATTAGACAAGAATTTAAAATCCAAAATACAAATACTTTTGAAAACAATAATGAGAACAATTAAATTACAAATATTGTTGAAATACTATCTTCATCAGATCACTTGCAATGTTGCTGCATTTATTAAATAAAGTCACTTATACTGAGAAAAGTGGACAAATGATTGCATGGTTCACCATCAACAATATTTAAAAAAAGTTAAATACTATACAAATAGAGTCGTATAATAATACTTGTATTTACATTGTACTTTAGATGTTAGGGATATTCTACCCTAGTGTATTTTATTCAAAAGGAATGAATACACTGCCGGAATAAATACCCTGTTACAAAACACTAAATTAATTTACTGATTAAAAGCATATATAGGGGATTTCCATGATCAAGACTATTTCATTACAATTTAGACTGGTCGAGACAGGTCAAGACTCTTTCAGTGCTAAATCAGACTGGTTGACAGAGGTCGAGACTCTTTCAGTACTAAATCAGACTAGTCGAGACAGGTCGAGACTTTTCAGTACAGGTTCAGACTGGTCGAGACAGGTCCAGACTCTTTCAGTACGTGTCCAGACTAGTCGAGACAGGTCGAGACTGGTTCAGTAAATTTCAGACTGAATCAGACTTTGGTTGAGACTACGTAAGTTATTTTTAGTTGAGACTTGTGGAGTGCTTTTCAGTACAAAAAAAAATGCCCGTTTCAGACTTGAAGTGTTTTGTAGTGTAGGTCTCTTCAGAAAAGAAAATTCCGCCAAATGAAATCCCCTTTATCACGCTTGGGCTTTAATTCGAAATAATTACATTTCATGAATATTCATTTGAATTCCGACAGTTTGATAGGTGAACATCGATCACGTGGCATATCAACGTGAAGTTGCAATTCCCATGAAACATATTTGACCACGTGTTCATGTAGCGGATGAATTTGTAAAAATAGAATCCCAAATGTACATAATGCACTTCCCTGTAAATAAAGTTGTTTTTTCTATTTCGAGTTTAAAATGTAATTATAAGAATTGAATGCATTATTTTGAAGTTTCATAGGGACTATGTAAGGGTTGACCGAGCGCACATTTTCAACATGAAGCGCTACCGCGCTTCATTAAAAATGTGCTTCGGTCAACCCTTTCATATCCCAATGAAACTTCAAAATAATGCATTCAATTCTTAAATATAAAAGCCCAATCCATGGCTAAATGAACTAATGCTACCACCTGACGTGAATTAATTTTTAATTAATTAGTTTTTCATGGTATTATAATTAAAATAAAAAAATATATATATACTGTTATTTTCGCGAGGATGAAATCTCGCGATTTTGATTCCTAAACCAATTTTTCTCACTTACGTTTCGTTGTGTTAGTGATAAAAACAAATTTAAGCGAGGGCAAATTATCGCGAAATTAGCGAAAATTTGCCCTTTTACAGTATATAATTTTCTCAATGTTTCCGAGTTGAAGATCGGAAGAATATTTTGTGGCCCATAGTACACACTTATCACAAGTCGTCCTTTAATTATAACAGAAATATTATTTCGTCTCTATTGTGACTATAACAAAATGATACAAGGAAAGAATGAAATGTCAATCAAGTGTATTGGTCAAGTGGAGAAAAGTTGTATTTTGATTCGGTGTTTATTTTGTCCGACTATACAATATTTGCAATTTTAAATTATATTTATATTAAAACTTCAAAGAAAAACATTTTCTACCAATTAATATTTGATATAAAATGGATATTTGATCTAAATTAAAAAGATAATTTTGACAGCTATTGACATTTCTAATTCTATTTAAAGTTTTCTATTTATATACACTTGACTTTTTTCAATGAAACAATACTATACGTGTAAAATACACTGACATATATATGAAGTTTATCAAGTGCGATTGAATGATTTTATTTATATAAATATTAACAGAGATAGCATAGCTATACAATGGACAAATAGTTGAATAAAAAAAATTATAATAATAAAATCAGAATTTAAAAAAAGGAACTATTGAAAAAGAATTAAATATAAAGTAAAACTATTAACAATCCAACAAAATCTTGAATGAACACGCCCGGTGTTTCGGATATATATTTAGGCTAAATAAATCTAATCCTATAGAGTAGGCCAAAGACATATCCATTACCAATTGAATAATATTTTGCATATATATTAAGAGATTATTAATCAGATACATCGGCAAACGAATACCGAACCAAGAACGAGGAAAGGGGCAATTCTAAAATCATACAAATCCAAAATCACGGCAATTCACAGCAACACGAATTGAGACAGTATGACAAAGACATTAAGAATCTAACACCAGGGGAAGTGCGAGACAGGAGAATCTCAGACACCCAAGAGTAAGATTTCCAGTCTCGGACGAAGCTTGCTGAGTCCGAGATGATTGAAATCTTACCCGAGGGTGTCTGAGATTCTCTTGTCTCGCACTTCCACTGGTGTTTGATTTTATTTCTCACTGTATTCACCCTGACATATACTAAAACCAACACAAACAATTGCCCTTTTTTCGTCTGTTTACACAAGGAGTTATGTCACTTTTTTTAACGTCATAAAATCGGGAATGTATACCCGAGCGCGCCAAATTTTAAAAGACGACTTTTCGCTTATTTTCATCGAAAATTTTATTTTAAACGATATAACAATATAACAATACGTAGATTTAATTCACTTATGGCCACTTTTGAGAGCAGATGTAGACTACAGACGCTAAATGTGCAAACACAATATTTGCCGGTAAACTGCACTTGAATTTTTTGTCTTACACTAGTGCAGGACAAGGAAATCTCACACCGCTAAAAATAGGAACTGTTGTGTCTCAAAAGTGAGAAATAACTAACAAACAAAAATGAACAAAAACGCCACAAAACTAAAGCACTACCAGTGTAAACCCAGAATGGAGTCTGCCACCTGTTGTCTTACTGTAACAGTATTTCAGGTTGTCAATGTAAAGATTTACAAATTTTCAAATCATTTTCATGATTACAGAACTTTATTTAAACAACTATCAGGGACACACTACAGTTTTTTCACGTGAATAACACGCGTTTCAACATTACTGTATGGTTGCTATATTTCGCGGGATATTAAGTTTCGCGTTATTCGCGTTTAAAACGACAACCGCTAAAAATTTATACCCGCGAATATTTTACTGTTAACCTGAATTTAAATGAACATAATGACTTTAACTTAAAATCCGCGAATATAAAATCTCGCGAATACATCCAATGCTGAAATCGCGAAAATTTCGTTCCGCATATATAAAGCCCTATGCAGTATTTATCATCTACTCACATATGAAAATAACTTCAGGTAAAACTAGATAAATTGCCTGGATTTACACAACGGGACAAAAAACATTCAAACCCAACAAGAGGGTTGATGAAATCACTGTCTTACCTAACAGCGAAAGAAAAGATACGCCTGGAAACTTCACAAGAAAAACACCACTAAAAAACAAAAACGAAAGTAACTTGGGATAGCCGGGCTAAATTTGTACCTGCACTAGCAAACGTTAGTGGTAGGGTTAAACCTGATTATGGGTAGCCAAAATGATCTTAATCTAGATAATACCAGTCAATTTTATGTTTGTTGACGATCCCGCATCCATGGATAAAAATAAGCATGGATGTAGATTTGTTCGATATTGAGTAACAAATTCTTCTCAGACTGGTTCTAAGGGGCCGTAATGAACTTACCACGATGTACGAGCATAGCTCATTGATTAAGATCAACAATAACAGCGTTGTTTGAGGGGGGCAGGAGGGGGTCTGATCCCGGAATCCCGACTTTATTTTTTCTGAATCCCGAACTACAAAGAAACTTAAAGACTGATGAAATCCCAATTCCCGGTGAATAAATTTCCCGAAATCCCGGGCTTAAAACATCCAATCCCGACATCCCGAAAAGGTCTTGCCCCCCTCTTGTTTCAATGCTTGGTTTTACCATGTATTGTAGATACTTTCATGTACATTTACTCCATATCCTTCACTGTCTCAAATGTACTCTTGGGATTGAATTTATGTTATATATATATATATATATATAATAGATCATGTATATAATACTAAAAATTTCACAATTTGTGGCACTGTAATAGCATTGTTGTGCTATTAGTCCCGAGCTACACAAATAAATGATCTAAAAAGAAATTGTCTGGCATAGCTACAGGAATTATCCCTCCTACGATTGGTAAGTTTAAATTTAGAATATTCTTGGATGGGGGTCTCAATGGGGGTCTGTTTCCCGAATTTCCGTCAATTTTCCTCATTTTCACGTTTTCCGAGCTGGAAAATATTTTACAAAGACTCTTAAAGAGGCCAACTTTTCCCGTTTCACGAGGTCTTTTTTCGGTGGTTCCCGCTTCACGCTCGACATCGTTTCCTGTTTTCACGTGCTCTTTTTTGCCTCGATCCCGTTTCCCGCTTTCTTTAAAAGGCCAATCCCGTTTCCCGCTTATACCCTATCGAGACCCACTTAGATACTTCTTCCATTCTAGACAAACATACTTTTCATTTAACAACATTTTCTCCATAAAAAAATATTCAAATAGAGATCATTTAATTGAAACTCAAATTTAAAGACACATTCAAATGAGAAAAATATCGAAAACAAACGGAAGATTAAAAAAAGAGTGATGTCATAGACTTAGGTCTCAGTAACAAAATACCAAAGTAACCGTAAATGTAGTTTCTGGCCAAAACGACAACTTATGTCTCTTCAGTGAAGATCAAATCAAGACATTTGATAGATCACTAATCGAAACAAAGAGAATAAATAACCAATAAGATTTTAATAGCCTCAATCATTAAAGACCTCAAGAAGTTCTTTAATATTTTGAAAAGACTTCATTTATTTAATAAAGATTAAAATTGCAGTTGATATCAATGATATTTATTTACAACTTTCAATTCAAATGCGAATATATTCACCGTAGTGTACGTTAGCAATCAATGGAAATCCAGTCTAACATAAAAAAAAACATATATTCAGCGTAGTGTACGTTAGCAATCAGTGGAAATCCAGTCTAACATTAAAAAATATATATTTACCGTAGTGTACTTTAGCAATCGGTGGAAATCTAGTATAACATAAAAAATATATTCACCGTAGTGTGCGTCAGCAATCGGTGGAAATCCAGTCTAACATAAAAAAAATATATTCTCCGTAGTGTACTTTAGCAATCGGTGGAAATCTAGTATAACATAAAAAAATATAGTCACCCTAGTGTACGTTAGCAATTGGTGGAAATCCAGTCTAACATAAAAAAATATATTCAGCGTAGTGTACGTTAGCAATCAGTGAAAATCCAGTCTAACATAAAAAAATATATATATTACCGTAGTGTACGTAAGCAATCGGTGAAATCTAGTCTAACATAAAAAAATATATATTCACCGTAGTGTGCGTCAGCAATCGTTGGAAATCCAGTCAAACATAAAAACAAATATTCAACGATGTGTACGTTAGCAATCAGTGGAAATCCAGTCTAACATAAATAAAAAAATATATTCTCCGTAGTGTACGTTAGCAATCGGTTTAAATCAGTCTAACATAAAAAAAACACAGTTACCCTAGTGTACGTTAGCAATTGGTGGAAATCCAGTCTAACATAAAAAATATACATATATTCGCCGTAGTGCTCGTTAGCAATCGGTGGAAATCCAGTCTAACATAAAAAAAATATATATATTCACCGTAGTGTACGTCAGAAATCAGTGGATATCCAATCTAACATAAAAAAAATATATTCACCGTAGTGTACGTTAGCAATCGGTGGAAATCCAGTCTAACATAAAGAATATATTCACCGTAATGTACGTAAGAAATCAGTGGAAATCCTGTCTAACATAAAAAAAAATATATTCACCGTAGTGTACGTTAGAAATCAGTGGAAATCCAGTCTAACATAAAAATAAGCGTTTCTATCCATAAGCAAAGAAGGGATATGGAATAATGCACATGAGACAAAGTCTCTACCAATAGGCTCTGTAAGTCTCGTCATGTGACCTCCGAGAATATACGTGAAACGTTGTTACCGGGTACATTGTGCCTATGTAGTTCTATGAGAAATTGTTGGATTTTTGGTTCACAGCTCAAATTAAGAGTGGGATTCGTTTTCCCTCAACCAGAATATTTTATCCTTCAAGAACTATACACTTTATAACCTTAACCTAGACTGAAATTAAACAAAATGACGCATTCTCTATGTAACGTCAAGTGAAGTTTGTTCCGGAAGTGAGGAAGTCGGATGACGTTTCAGTGCATTATATATTAGAGTTCCGGACTTTGAAAGTGAAAGTAGAACGAGACATACAGACCCTATACATGATAAAACGAAGCCATGGAATAACACTTCTGTTGTTGTTCTTCATTTCGAAGTCATCATGATGCCCTTAACAGCGAGATTTGCTCATACCTGATAGTAATTTCAAGACGGCCCCCAGCATCGCTATGAGCGGAATTTACATTTAGATGTCGAGCAATGCTACATCCATGTTGCTGTACACATAGATGCGAGATCGTCAACAAACATAAAATTAACTGGCAAAGAGTTCTTACAATCACTGTCATCCAAAATCCGACAGAAAGACTATGCATATTGCTTACTACTACGTTTTACTGCACTTCTTATTTTAAAGTAAGCGAGAACCGAATCGTCAGACTTAAACGAACAATCCAAGGACAATGGCAACATCGGAAAAGCAAAGAAACAAAGACACAACATGAGCACGGCACAGAAAAGAAAAATGAAGACACACACATAAACAAAAATAAACAACACGGACTAAATAAAAATACAAAAAATACCGAAGTTGCATAAAAAAACCAGTAAATTTCGTTATGCTTTACACATGTTTCAAGGAGTAACCTCTCATCAGCAGCATTAAAATAAAATAATATGGAAAGTCATAATCCAAAAGTTGTAATAAAAGAAGTACTCATTACAAAATAAATAGAAATAGGAAGCCAAATCCAGTACCAAGGACATCTACCGAAAAAATCATGGGTGAGATCAGGTGCACCGGTAGAGTAATCATCTCCTGCTTCTTATAAGACACCCGCCGTGTTAACATATCAACTCCGGTATTAAAGTCAAATCCGGTAGAGGAAAATCAAACTTTACTGGCAAAGAGAAAGATCTGTTGTCATCTTGGATAAAGATATCCCATAACGATCCACAAGATCGTGATGTCGACCGTAAAACTTCTGTAGTGCTAACTTCAAGTTATGGGTAACATACCCTTGCTTAAGTAGCTTCCTTAAAGTAAGTATCTCCAGTAACTACTCCGATGTATGTTGGAGCCTCTTCTAAAATCTGTTTCCCAAGAGTTTTCATCCTTTTCCAGTTTTTCTTTCAACCGCTGCAGTTCTTTCTGAATAGATACGAGGCCAGTTCTTGGTTCATCTCTGTTCTTAGTGATAGCTTTAAGATAAATTTCTTTTCATTATAATGAATATCAAAATACCGAAGTTACTGTAAATTTAGTTTCTGCAAATATGCACATTTCGACAACTAATGTCTCCAGTGCATATCAAGTCAAAACATTTGGAAATCCATAAACCGAAATAAGTGTTAAATCTGGTAGAGAACAAATTACCAATGAGATTTAAATAGAAAAGCTAAAAATCAGCTAAGGACAGAGCTATAAGAGAGTGACATACTTTCAAAATTAGTTTATCATCCACAATTCCAGCATGAAGTGTGGTTTAAACCTGATTTTTTTTTTCACAGAAATGTAGTTTTGGGCTTTTGTGATCATTCTTTTCTTTAAAGAAATCTTCATTTCGGTCTCTAGTTTATTAAATTTGTCCTTGAATTGAATATTTGCTTCCTCGAATGTTTTATCTTGGCAAGATAGCACGGTCACTGTAGGCAATTGTTTATGATATAATTGTTCTGTTAACATCAGTAGCATCCAGGATTAATTGTATATCCTCGATCACCAGTGTTGGTTATGTTTATTGTGCTTGGATCCTGCTACCTTCTACCCCCTCCCCCCCCCAAAAAAAAATAAATGATTAATTAAAAAAATATATATAGCGTTGGCAAAGGTGACATTCACAATCAGAAAGACCATGTTTAATCATTGATTTGATATATTGCATATTAATATAGGGATTGGGGTCTTGAGTCTTTTGTCAACATGAACCACAACATGCATGTAAAGTTAAGCTAGCTTTCATGGACTCCTGGGTATTGAAGATAGTGGAAATGTATTTGATCATCGCAGTTTTGTGAAACTAGTAAATTAATGATGCTATATAATAATATACATTTTGTTTTCAATGAAATATATTTTAAAACAGCAAAATTGTGTGTTTCATCCTTTACTTTATTTATTAGATATTCATGGGTTTCCGTATGGTTTGGTGTCGAATGAGTGTGTAAAACTCGAAATAACTATGATAATAATATATTCTTTTAAAATGTTGGATTAAAAATTAACGACAGAGTGAAGTGATATTTAAAGGTTTTTCCTGATAGGAAATCCTTTCTTGTTTTTCTATTCACAGCTTTTTTCTTTTTTTTTTCTTCTTGGACATTCGATGTCCAAATGGCAGAGGCACGGTGATGAAATTTGAGTTGTTGAGCAAAGGTGATAGATTTGTGCATCTTCGTCTTGAACAACCACTTCACTTTTGGGGGGGGACTTATTTGTATAAATGCCCTTAACATGTATGGTGAAATAAATCATTTAGTGAAAGAGGTAAGTAATGAAGTATAATGTGAAATCGTTGGGTGTTTAAAATATACGGATATTGAGGACATAATGTGTGAACCCTCAAGTGAATCATTTCAGAGTTTACTCCCTTGAATATATGTATGGTTCGAGTTGAAAGAATTTTGAAAGAAAAACGTGACCTATTTATTACTATTTAATATAAATGGTCTGTCCTAATACACCTGTTAAATTTGATGTCAGCTTTTGATCAGTGAATAAAAGGGGAGGGTTGTGTCAGATTTTATTTTTATCAGTTTTGTAATTTAATCAGTATCCTAGGTGTAAACAAATCATTATACAGTATAGCTGTTGTATAAACAAATATGTGATATCTTCAACTGTTATGCATTTTATTGATCAAAAGTAATGACACATAATTGTTACGTAATACTAGAGTCATTCGTTGATAATAGATGATGATACTAGAGTCATTCTTTGATACTAGATGATACTAGAGTCATTCGTTTATACTAGATGATACTAGTCATTCGTTGATACTAGATGATACTAGAGTAATTGATACAAGAGTCATTCGTTGATACAAGATGACACTTGAGTCATCCGTTGATACTAGATGATACTAGAGTCATTCGTTTATACTACATGATACTAGAGTCATTTGTTGATACTAGATGATACTAGATTCATTCGTTCATGACATTGTTTTAAATTCAATTAATTAACGACTTTATTTATATTTATATACTTTGTGAAATGTTTATCGACATAGATGATAAGTAATTTTATTTAAGAATTGAATGCATTATTTTGAAGTTTCATTGGGATATGAAAGGGTTGACCGAAGCACATTTTAAATGAAGCAGCGCTTCATGTTGAAAATGTGCGCCCGGTCAACCTTTTCATAGTCCCTATGAAACTTCAAAATAATGCATTCAATTCTTAAAATTACATTTTAAACCCAAAATATAAAAAACAACTTTATTTACAGGGAAGTACATCATGTGCATTGACATTCTATTTTTACAAATTCATCCGCCATGTGAACACGTGGTCAAATGTGTTTCATGGGAATTTGCAACTTCACATTGACATGCCACGTGATCGATATTCACCTATCAAACTGTCAGAATTCAAATGAATATTCATAAAATGTAATTATTAAATAATATGATAAAATCAGCCCCAATATCGCAATTACAGCATGTGTCATACTGATGGCTAAGCCCTAGTGATATTAATACAGCTATTTCGGCCCCGGGCAAATACAGGAAAATCCTGTATTGTCCCGGGCCAATACAGGGTTCATTGAGGTCAACTGGAGAGCGGTTATTTATAGTAAATTATAGTTGTAACATGTTTTCTCAATATAATAATTCCATTTCGTAAATCTACTCACATGCGCAAAATTAAAATAAATTCTACTTTCTT
Source organism: Modiolus philippinarum (assembly GCA_002080025.1). Lineage (NCBI taxonomy): Eukaryota > Metazoa > Mollusca > Bivalvia > Mytilida > Modiolidae > Modiolus > Modiolus philippinarum. The sequence goes on along the minus strand of MJUU01052005.1, from coordinate 28,975 downwards.
TTAGAGCATGACATATATCTAAGAATATTTAATTAAGAATTGAATGCATTATTTTGATGTTTCATTGGTGTATGAAAGTGTTGACCGAAGCACATTTTTAATGAAGCGCCGTAGCGCTTCATGTTGAAATGTGCGCCCGGTCAACACTTTCATATCCCTATGAAACTTCAAAATAATGCATTCAATTCTTATAATTACATTTGAAACGAAATTATAAAAAACAAATTTATTCAAAGGATAGTACATCATGTGCAATGGGATTTTATTTTTACAAATTCATCCGCCACGTGGTCATATGATCAAATGTGTTTCATGGGAATTGCAACTTCACATTGATATGCCACGTGAGCGATGTTCACCTATCAAATTGGCGGAATTTAAATGAATATGCATGAAATGTAATTATCAACAATTGTTACACGTAAAAATCATGAAGACGACAAGCTATTCTTATCCCGACTCCAAGGGGAAACCCGATCTTTAAATAGAACCCGATCAATACATGTACGACTACATAAAATGATCAATAAAAATCGGTAAAGTAAAAACAAATATCTATAGGCCTAATTCTCTTTATAACTTGTTGATCATTAAATCTTTTAGAGCACAATAGGGTCTGTAAGTCTCGTCATGTGACACCGAGATATCACGATAAAATTGCAATTTGAAAACGTTTCCCGCCTAAATATGACGTTGCAGGATTATGACGTCAAGATTTTCTGTTTTAAACGTCATATGTTTCTGTTTAAAATGTAACTTCCGGGTACAAGTTTTGGTTCCGGAAGTTCCAAAATGAAACGAGACTTACAGACCCTATAAACATTTGATGCAAAGGCAAACAGCAAAGCTGTAGACGTTGACGTCACCAACAATAGAAAGTGAAAGTACGAAGAACGAAACGGTTCTAAACAACTTTCATACCTATCAAAAGACCCTTGTACAGAATACAGAATACATATTTTTTTTTATTTTCTTAATCATGGGTCCACAAACA
>MJUU01052005.1:6142-27975 GCA_002080025.1 Modiolus philippinarum | reverse complement strand
GGGGGGGGGGGGGGTAAACTGTTATGATTATCGGAAACGGAGCATTCCATTTTTACAACAGTAACAACAAAACATGAACATGTATAAGTGCTAAAAGAAAAAAGTTAGATTATTTAATAAAAGTGTTATGAACTGTATTGGCCAAGTATAGATTCTCGATCAGCTGTATTGGCCCTCGACCCTCCGGGTCTCGGGACCAATACAGCTACCCTCGAATCTATACAGGGCCAATACAGAAACAGACAGTTAATAACACTATAGTATGACATCTCAATTCAATATTTTAGCAATTTTATCTTTATGTAACTTCAGCATCTCTTCAAATACCTTTTGAAATAAATTTATTTACACGGATGCATCATAAAAAACAAACAAAAACGGGAATTTCAGTACGAAAACCGCGAATACTTTTGGTTTACATATTAATCGCAGCATATTAACTACGAACTAACCTGCGACGTATATTTCAGTTTAGTAAGGGTTTCCTTTTTAGACCATATTGGTAATTTGTTCTCTATCAGCTTTTACACATATTCCGGTTTATGGATTTGCAAATGTTTTGATTTGATCTGCACTGAAGAGGCATAAGTTGTCAAAATGCACATATGCAGAACCTAAATTAAAAATAACTTCGGTATTTTATTATTCGTTGAGGGGAATACCATTTGATTTTCGGGGAGGGGGGCATGGGCGGTTTTACATCATAGTAGAAAATTTATTTATTTTCATGAAAATCTCGAATTAAGTATCGCCCAAACCCCTCACTTGAAAATCATATGGTCGTCCCTAAATATAATGGAGATCGATTTTTTTTTATTTTAATGAAAGGACAGGTTGTGATAAGTTCGTACCATGGCTCACAAAATATTAAACCTATTTATAACTCCGACCCATAAATTGCTAAATACATTGTATATTATCATTGTTACTTTAAGTATATACTGTATAGTCACATAAATTACGGAATTTAAATTTATTAGAATGTTCAGTGACAATCAAACAACTAAAACTAGCACGTCAATTGTTCCAGGAACAATTGATAGGTTTTTCTGCTGACCCGAAAACCGATTTTATTTGAAAACATGCAATATCTAAATTTAATTTATTACAAGAGACATGGGTAAAGCAACAACGTCAATATTCGACTTACAAAAAAGGATTTTGAAAGAAATTTACGCAATATATTTTGATCGGAAGCATGTAGCTCTTCACATACGTTAATAGGCCTGAAGCCTCAAGTGACTTTCTCGGATGGTTTTAACAACTCTCAGCCTATGGCTTTCGAGTTAAAAAAAGGAAAGCCAAAATCAGCTAAGGACAGAGCTATGCAAGAGGGAGTACTCCTTAGGTTTTAACAAAATTTTCTTAAATTTAGATATTGCATGTTTTCAAATAAAATCAGTTTTCGGACCAGCACCGAAGTACTGGCTACTGGGTTGGTGAATACCCTCAGGGACTAAAAGTCCGTCAGCAGTGGCATCGGTCCAATGGTAATAATAACAAAATGCCTAAGCTATTGTGAATTTAGGTTCTACATATATATTTGCTTTACATTTAGATCACTTTGGTTATTTGTTCTCTATCAGTTTTTAAACATTTTGTAGTTGATGGTCTTCCAAACGTTTAGATTTTATCTGCACTGATGAGACATAATTTGTCGAAATGCGCATATGCAGAAAGTAAATTCACGGTAACTTCGGTATTTAGTTATTTTTTTGTAATATATATATGCGCATTTCGACAACTTATGACTCTTCAGTGCAGATCAAATCAAAACATTTGGGAATCCATAAACCGAAATATGTAAAAGCTGAGAGAGATCAAAATACCAATAGGATCTAAAAAGGAAAGCCCAAATCAGCTAAGGACAGAGTTATGCAAGAGGGAGATACTCCGTGGGTTTTAACACCATTTTAACGATACAGTATATACTTAAAGTAACAATGAGAATATATTCACTGGGTACGAAGTGCGACGCGAGAATGTGCCTTTTTTAGAGCAATTGCATTCCTGATTGACGTATTTTTTCTTTAAGAAAATGAATAATAAAAAATTAATAAATGTTGCAAAATTACACCGAAACACAAAATTTTATATGCACACACTCTGATGAACGATACCTCAATCATGTGCTGTCTATACTTTAATTGTACACGTCAACCAAGTGGAGCATTTAATACATTATAATAAAGACACGTAGAAGTAGAGCAAACCTTATCTAGGTAAGTTTATTTTTAGTAACATTTTTCCACAAGTTTTCGATAGACAAGAACATTTGCTTTCATTGAGAAATGTTAACAACCGGGATTAAGCTAAAAATATGATGATTTATAATTTCGAAATGAGAATCTTTTTGGCAGAAATTTTTGCGTAATGTGACAACTTTTTTTGGGTGAAAGAAACATCTTTTTGACAAATTATGACAATAAGTGCATGTTCTGAAAGGGATAGATATTCTGCCAACGTTCAAAGGTGAACACATACAAGTTTAAAGCTCGTCACCTATTTCTTCCTTATGACATAAATCACAATTCGTTCAGATCTATATATACTGAAAAATCATCCATCTTCAATTGTCAATTTATGACTACGTGTATATAATAAATCTGGTGGAAGAACAGAGAGATAGTTCTCAAATAAAAATTCTTAGGTGTACACTTAGGGTGTATTTTTTTCGTCTGTCCAGGACGTTCTGGACATGTTCTGGTCAATAAAGTGCACCAGAACACTGTGCGAGAACATCTGGAACACTGTGCTGTGTGCACCATCTTTTTAGGTAGTGCAGACAGAATCCAATATGGCGTCGTTTGTTCAGATCCTTTGAGATTACATTTTTGTTTTGCGAACCAGAACATCATTAATGTCCATTAATTTAAAATAAAGTTTGGAAAGAAAAGGAGAACTAAAAAGTCACATTTTAAGACTTATGTGAATAATTCTTAAATGGTAAAAAATATTTTTACCAATATTTCATATTTGCATTCGGAAATAAGATTTTTGATATCTCCATAAACTTGACTAAAAGGTAAGAGAATATACTCACAATCATAGGCGAAATTTTTAATTAACTTATAAAATTATTTCTTTCTCTAAATTTCTGAAATTTGATCAAACGCCTTGATATTTGTAGCAGGCGGTAAAAGGAGGCCGTTTTTGAAATGTTCATGCTTATTTTCAGGCTTTATCATTTTCCTTGGCATAGAATAATTACATACACTCTAAGGATTATTTATTTTCTCAGAATGTAATTAGTAATTTCAGTGATCACGGATCGGTTTAACAACAACGTTCCAATCATGAAACTGTCCACCATATTTGTTGTGCTGACTGTTCTTTTTTCACTTTATTGACCAGGGGCACAGAGGACGATCCAGACATGTTCTGGACAGACGAAAAAAATACACCCTTAGGTGAATTAAAATATTTGTGTTTTCAATTTATTATGCAAAAACTGTTTTACAATTTTGGCAGATTAATATTAGCTAATAAAGTTTCATCCATGCACCCAACAATGATAATAAACACATTCAATCAAATTATTTCTTATACATGACAACAATTTAGAATGATACACATTACCTGCATCAAGCATACAAAACGGGAGGGTTTTTCTCTTTTTTTTTTACAATTTATAAATCGTTGCCAAAAACAAATCATTTTGGTTTTAATACATGCATTTTTACCGACATAGGAATTCTACCCAGTTAACTGCATAAATACAATTTGGAGTACATTTTTTAACTTTCAATATATACTTACAAATTTCTAAATGCAAAGGGTTTACAATATAATTATTTTAGTTACTCCAAACTATATTATAAGTGCTACCATAGTGTCCAAAAGTTGTAATAATAATATGTCTATTGGCAGACAAAGTTTACTTGCTTTACAATGTTCGACCATTTTTTTATAGAGTTATTGCCCCTTTTCACTTACAATCAGTCAAATTTAGTTTTAGGCAATATTTCTTCTACATATTTGATCCAATTGTTATCAATCTTGACAGGATTGTGACCACCAAGCCTAGTTATGCATAATATTTTACAAAAGGATATGGAATAAATGAACACGAGACCATAACACATATGTTAACCCCAACTGCAATAATTTTAATGAGCTGTATGGCCATTTCGAAATTAATTCCTCATCAGCAGCACTAGAACCAAAACAAAGGAAATCCCTAATTTCAAAGAATGTTTAAAATCCATAAAGCCAAACATAATTGACCTCTTTAAGAGATTTTAGCCCTTTAACTTAAAATTTAGTAAAATTACTTAGTAAGTTAACTTTATAGGCGCTACTTCGCTTTAATCTTTCATCTGATTACAACGTGAAAAATTTGTTTGGCACAATGCCTTGTTGTGCATACTGAATCCTTGAAATGCTATTAACAATGAAGGGATATGGAGTAAATGCAAATGAGACAAAGTCTCTACAAATACATGGTAATAATAAGCAATGGAACAACGCTTTTATTGTTGTTCTTCATCTTAAAGTCACAATGAGGCATTCAACAATGAGCTTTACTCATACCTCATNCCCTAGCACCGGTTTGAGCGGTATTCATTGCTGATTGTCGAGCAACGCTACATCCATGCTTTTTATCCCTGAAATTTTCTATTTGTTCGCGATGTTAGAGGGATTTCGTTTTTTCTCTGAGAAAAATCACATACTTAAACATGCAGTTACAATAATACTTTTGCAGTTTATGTCAAACAAAAAGCCATCAGTTGATTTTTTTTATAATTTTGAGTTTTATTATGAATATTCGAATATTTTCTGATCATAATCATAATCACTTTCTTTTTTTTGCTTTCGTTTTCGTTTGATGTTGGATTGAATTGTGAATTACATCGTCAAACAATATACAGTTATTTCATGCAGCAAAATATATTATCCCGGGGTGATGGAAATGACTTGTGAACTGTTGTAAGAGGCCAGATGTCATTTCCATCATCAAGGTTAAAATAGTTTTGCTATTTCCTGAAACAGGGCATATATGAAACATTAAAACATCTTGCCTATAAATAAATCTACATAGGTAAGATTTGAATTGACGCCGCATGTAACAGTTCGTCTGGAAATCGGTAAACAGTAAACTGTTCCATCCGACGTGAACATTTTCAGGAAAAAATTTTTAAAATGTTCCATATGAAAAAATGCAACTATAAGTCAACAATGATGCACATCGAAATTTATCATATAAAAAGATACCAATGACACTTTACATTTTTATAGGATACAATTTAACTCTTCGCAATATTAGGATCTATGACAGAAGTTTATAACATAAATCAGAAAATATGTGTACATTTTCTAGACTAATATTGAAATAAAGTTTTTATCAATATATAATTTATTTATTCTGTGCCCATTTCACTCTACAAGAAATTATAACGTTTTGATGTGCTTTCGTATACATCAATATAGTGTTGCACAAAAAAGTAAAAGGTTTTGCAACCTGTTTAAATTTACACTAACAAGGAGTCGCTTCTTTGTAGAAAAGGTTTCGCATTGTCGCAAAAAAGGAGTTTCATTTTTTGGACAGTTTTTGGTTTACTATCGAAATACTAAGGTCCAGAATCTTTCTATGTGGCTATTTTTATAGCAAATTATTTTTACTATACAATTTGGTACTAAATCAACATATATAGTTAAGTTAATACGCGTTTAGAAGAGAAAATTGATTTACTACGATACATGTATATTGCATATGCGTTTAAATTTACCATGTTGCAGTCGTAGATGAATCAAACCTAATTTATGTATTTAAAGACCAACTTAATAATAATTCTAATACATTCTCTCTCCTTATTTACTTCTTTGTCGTCATGCTGGATCTAAAATACCGTTTGATTTGTCCCACAATTCACCTGTGAACAGCAATCAGGAATGCAGTTTTTCCCAAAAAGGCAAAATCTCGCGTCGCACTTCGTACCCAGTGATATTTAGCAATTTATTGGTAGGAGTTACAGATCGGTTCAATATTTTGTGAGCCATGGTACGATCTTATCACAACTTGTCAATTATTAGGACTATAATGACGCAACTTTGGGAAATACCTATCAATTGTTCCTGGAACAATTGACCTACTAGTTTTAGTTGTTTGATTGACAATGATACTGATATATTTGATTTCCGTTATTTACGTGACGTATGGTTAAAATTATACAGTATATACTTAAAGTAACAATGAGAATATATTTAGCAATTTATGAGTCGGAGATCGATTTAATATTTTCTGAGCCATGGTACGAACTTATCACAACGTGTCCTTTCATTAAGATAAAAAATAAAAAAGGAAATGATCTCCACGACTATATGATTTCAGGGGAGGGGGCTTGGGCGATATTCATGAAAATAAATTTGCTACTATGATGCAAAATCGTCCAAGCCTAAACTCTAACTCGGTTGGTCTTTGATTTCAGACGCATATAATTTATTTTTCAAGACCTGTATAAGCATATTTACATGCTTATCCCGAGGATTAAATAAGATTTCCAAGTTTGTCGCTGTTTTTAGACGTTATATATATTTATTTATATATAGTAAATCCAAAATCAGCCAAGGACAGAGCTATGCTAGAGGGAGACACTCCTTAATTTTGAACAAAATTTTGTAAAAGTTTCCAAAATGATAGTTGGAAACTGGAGTATCAATCAAATTCATACAAACACCAAAGAATACCTAATAAAACTGAATAACATCCAAAATAAGCATAACGACATTAAAATTGTGCATACTCCCTGGATGGTTTAGCTAAGCAAACCAAATTAAACCCCAAAAGTCAGGTGTTCTTAGTCCACGTACGTTCCTTCAAAACACTCGACTTGGGAGGATTACCAAATCGTGCAGTATTCAAGTTGATAATTGTCTGGGAAACAAGACCTTTTAACGTATTGTGCAATTGTTAATAAATGTTGTTGGTAAATTTAAATCAGCTTTTGACTTTTTTTGGACCATTTGATATTTTCTCTTCTGTCATATTTTTACTTTGTTATCAGTTAAAGGGTAATCAAAAAACACTGTTTGTCGTTAATCATAAAAAAATGTGTTACTTGTTTTGGATTTTAAATTTACTGTTAACTGTTTTTGGAAAAATTTAGGATTGTTAGTTTGTTAATGAAACCCCTCTCCCACCCATAAGATAAGATAAGAAAATATTTATTTGAATTCGATATATAATATTTAACCTAAAATTAAAAAACATGCATAACACAAAACAACATAACACAAAATCTGAAAAAGAAGGCAACTAATAGCACAGTGTGGACTGAGCATCATGGTAACAATCTGATTTTGAAAATAGTGAAACTGTATTTCATTCATTAAGAATTTGTTATATCCAATTTGAAAATTTCAAATTTCAAAATGTATCTTTCTCTGATGATAGGTGAAGTTTAAACCGGTTCTGACCCATTAGATAAATTTTCATATGTTGAATTTATAAAGCCCCGTGCTAATTCCCACTAATCTATTCGGAATACAATTCTCGGTGTTTATCATTTATCATTAGAGAAAAAAGATTACGCAACTTTATCCCGATTATTACCTTGTTTTATCCACTCTCGATAGTTAAATTTGAAAATTTTAAATGCTCGGCAAGCCTCGCAATTAAAATTTTAAAATTTAACTATCTCTAATGTATAAATTACCAACCTTGCATAATAAAAATGTTGTTGTTAATGTTGACAAAGCCTTCATATACATATGGAATTGGGATGAGTTACAATAAAAAAAATCAAGCTAAGAAGTGCTATTCCTCACGAAAAGCTCTATCCTCATCTTTTAACTTGACTTTTATGCTCATTTGACTGCCATCATCTCTTAAGTGCGTTTAAAATTTTTGTTCGAATGTTAATTTTTGATATGCAATGATAAAAAAAATCAGCAGACTGGGGAAGAGCCTACTCAAATCATATCCGTAATATATGTACATGACTGTAAAATCGAACCCAAAATTAAATATGACTGGTTCCGCTCCAGTTTGTATTTTCATCGTTGTCTCTAGTTTTCGCGAAAATTCTGGAACAGCATTATCAGTGAAAAGTCGTCGAGAAATCAATATTATTCCAATATTAGCATTGTATTGTCATATGATGCATTTGGTTCCTCATGGAAGAGATTGCTCGGCAAAATAGTACTGAAACCAAGAATCATCGTTTTTTTATCAGATTTTAATCAGCATTTCTTTTGCGGTTGACCTTTTCATCGGCGGACCCAACCTTCGAAAAAGGAGGTTCCAGAAAAAAAAATGGGTTCAAGGCAATTTTTTATCAGTTTTTCCTAAATTTTGCATTTTTTTCCAGGAAAGGGGGTTCCAACCCCGGAACTATCCCTCTTGATCTGCCAATGCTTCTATTTACGTTTAGACAATGTTTTCTTATTTCTAAATGAAGCTCGTCGTACCAAATCTACAACAAAGTAATGGAGCAATGATCTTGGATATGGGTTTACCCATATCTTATCTTGTTATGATTGTAAGGGGATTTGCTACTACATTTGAAAATAGATAGGATTTCAAATAAACATGATTTTTGTTAGAAAATTAAAAACAAAAGTAATTTAAGTGAAAAAAAATAATAGGTTGATGATCTCGATTTTGAGATTTAAGTGATTGAAAATTTGGCGGGAAACTGAACTCCTCTGATTTTCCATAGGATTAACAGTAACAAGGTTTGACCATGAATGACTGTGACTGAATAAATTTTTAATAATTTAATGAAATATTGACATAATATTCATAAAGATGTATAAAATAATATTATGGGGAAAATAAGGGATCATTAGGCAAAAAATTATAATGCTTTTTGAATGGATAAAACCTGAGGATTCCGAAAATCTGACTAAAATTAAAAAAAAAACATGATGAGTAAAGCGAATAATTCTGCGCCCTCTAGCGGCTGATCACCTCTCGAGGGCTTGAACTCGTCACATGTCAAAAATCCTTCAGCTGCTCTCTGAAATAGGTGACCAATCAGCAAGCTTCAAATTCGTGAGTCTGCGCAATAGCACATGCCGGTTGTTTACAAACATAGAAGTTGACTAGCGATGTTTAGTATGGAGACAAAATATTTGTTAAAACTGCAAATTAATTTATCTGATTTATCTTAAACGGAAAAAACACACTTCTTGTGCTGCATATCGACAACGGAAAGGACAAAAAATATTATTTACTAATTAAATACCCATGATTCATTGATCAATCAATACATCCGGTTGAAGGATTTCCCAGGTGTATGCATTCAGGCGTCAATGGAGCGATCGTAGCGAGTTGAATATAACGACTTATTTGGGTTACATGAGGAGCGACTTTTTTAATAAATCTATTCTCATTTTTGTCCATCGTATAGCTATACTATCGTTGACAGATTGATGTTAATGTTTACACAAATAAAATCATTTTATTGTTTACTTTTAATCACTCTAGATAAACTTGTACATTTGTCAATGAATTTTACACTTGTAGTAATGTTTCATTGAAAAAAGTCAACTTATAAAAAGATTTTGATATGTAAACAACTGTCAAAATTATTTTTTTAATTTAGATCAAATATCCATTTTACATCAAATATTATTTAGTAAAATGTTTTTTCTTTGAAGTTTTAATATAAATATTATTTTAAATTGCAAATATTGTATCGGAAAATATACAATGAATCACAATACAGTTTTTCTCTTATTGACCAATTCACTTGACAGACATTACAGATTTTTTCTAATATCATATTGTTACAGAAACAATGAAGATCAGTGTAATAAAATTTCTGTAATAATTAAAGGAGGAGTTGTGATAAGGTCGTACTATGGCTCACAAATTACTCTTTCGTTCTTTGACCCAGAATTACATTGACGGATCAAGCCTTCAAAGAAGGGGGTATTTTCAATGGGGCTCCGGGAAAAAGGGGGTTCCAGTCGATGTATATAACGGTCTATCGTAGGAACCCAACGGGGTTAGAATTAGAGAAATGAATATCGAGATTGCCTTCCCACCGAGGGATTTGGCTGCTCTTCGAATGCACAGATATTACAGACAAATTACACTGCCCACGTTATCTCTGTGGGAGACCCAAGGGATGTAAAATAGGGTGATCTGCAAATTTATTTTGACACGTAATATGAGAGTTAAGTATATTAATTAACCGAAATTTGAACATGGAATTGGTGGTGTAATGGTTAGCGTGGCAGACTCTCAACCCTTAGTACCTTGACAGAGGGGGTTCGAATCCCACTGGAATCATCAAAAAATTAATATTTAATATTAAAAGACTTAGACTTTGGCTTTAGTTTGGTAGAAAAATACATATATATATAGGTAAGAGATGTCAAAATCATGTTGTAGCAGATGCGATCACCTCGACAATGAATAACAACAGCCAGTTCATTGTCCTTTGCTATTTCCAGTTGTTTTTCAAAGAATTTTTCTTGGGACAATTTTTTCTTAATTTTTGCCTATAAGCAAAGCACAAAATATATTAAAACTTTTCCCAAAAGAGGAATCTGCAAATATCCTGACACCCCCCCCGATCCACCAATGCAAAAACAATGAGAAGGTATTGCTATGTGAATTATGTCCACCTCTTGTTAAGAGGGGGAGACATATTGCTTTTGTCTTGGCCGTCGTCTTCCCGTCCGTCACTAAATTTGACGGCGCCTTTTCTATAAATTCTTTAATCTGATTGCAAGTTTTGGCAAAGTTATGACCCTTTCTGACTTAACATTAAGTCAAATTTAGTGTGTGGTTGTTACTTTTCCTACATCAATGATCACATTGCAACTGATCTTCATGGTATTGTGACCACAGTTGATAGTTTCTTGGAATACTTTGCCAATTTTTCACAGAGTTGTCGGTTTTGGTTCTCTATGGCTTAAAAAGTTTCAAATTGATGTACCGGGGTATTTGTGTGTGCGTTGGGAGGAGACATTCCATTTTGTGAAAAACTTCTAGTTTTAATTATTATTACGAATTATCAAAAATCTTATTCAGAAACTCTTGTGTCAGGGGTAGAATAGTGTGGGATTATATTTACGAAAATAAATGTCAAGCTCATTGTTAAACGAACACATCATAAACCCCTGATATGAATTATTTCCACTCTAATAAGATAGAAAGTTAAATTATCTGTTCTCAAGGCTGAAAAGAACGTGAATATCTGTCATGTTTATATCCTTTATCAGCGTTCAATGGTCAGGGATTTTCATTGTGTAATTTTTCTAGGAGTTATACCTCCTTTGAATTTTGAAAATTTTAGGTGTTTTGACCATATGATTAGGCACGCAACTCCTATATATATGAAATTATTCAACTGATTTTCATGAAACTTTTTCATATAACAAGGACATGATATGTAGATGTGCATATTGTCGGTGATATTTCATCTAGCAATTTTTATACGAGGTATATATGCTCCTTTGATCTTAGAAAATTGACAATTTTTCAGTTTACCTCAGAAACTGTCAACGGAATTTCATGAAACTATGACATGTAGATGTGAATGCAATTTTCCAGGAGTTTTGCCCCTTAGAACTTAGAATTATGAGTAATTCTAACTATTTTGTGGCTTCTTGATACAAGACAAAAACTTTTCACGAGTGAGAGGCAGTATCAGTAAATAAAACTTTGCAGATACTAGTATTCAGTAATACTAAACTTTCCCTACTGAAAAGGAAGAGAAACCCGGTTTGATGTCATGTCGACATCCATTTCCTGTTTCATACGTAACATGGCTCAAGTCGAATCACAATCAGTTGAAATATTTTTTTCTGCCATAATTCATTTATTTGTTCATAATTCCAATTGCTGTCCAATTTCATTGGTCAACGTCATGAACAACAAAGAAGTTATTTCTCGATAAAGGCTTCTTGCCCATTGATATGCTCCGAGGAAAAATAGTGCAGTATACGGTTACGTCAAATTAAGTGACAACATTTTTTTAAGTTCATAGGATTGGAACTATAAGTAATAAAAGTTATTTGAAAGAGTTTATGAATGTGTAAACGCGACCGACTCACTTACAAACTGTAAACGCGGCCTTTCACTCACAAACTTTACATGAAGTCTCCGGACTTTATTCAGTTTGTGAGTGAGTCGGCTGCATTTACTCATCCATAAACTCCTCCAAAATTACTTTTATTCCTATAATATTCAGACATTTGTAAGGATGTAATATGAACATTTTTTACTATATATCAGTTTCTTTGATTGGACCATCTTCCAGACTGATATTAGTTCATAAAAACGCAAAAGCATACCCCCAAAACCGAGAATATCAAAACGTTACAATAATAAAGTATGAAATTCACACTTTTGCGGTCGAAAAATGAAAATAAAGAAATAATTCATGACCGCCGGTAGTTGGCTTGGAGATTCTCATTGATATGTCGGTCGACATCACGATCTTGTGGAAGGCTATGGAATATTTTTCCCAGATGACAAGAGATTTTCCCTTTAAAGGCATAAGATTGTTATTTACCCTACCATATTTAACTTTACTACCGGATTCGATATGTTCAACACGTCGGGTGTCTTATAAGAAGCAGGAGATGCTTACTTTACCGGTGCACCGGATCTTTTATTGACGCCGTGTTGTTCATCTTTGTATGTTTGTGTTTCTTCATTTTTCTTCGTTTCTTTGTTTTTCCGTTGTTTCCATTGTCCTTTCATTATTCGTTTTGGACCGACGGTTTGATTCTCACTTACTTTATATGTTGGTAATATATATAATCTTGAAATCTTTGTCAAAACTGATTGCCTTGCTTCGAGTCTGAAATATTTCTCGTGCAGATCTGTGGAAAGCATCTTTGGTGAATTTCTGTGGAAAGCAACTCTGGTGAAGATCTTCGGAAAGCTGCTCCCTCGCAGATCTTTGGAAAACAGCTCTCGTGCAGATCTATATGAAGAAGTTCTCGCTCAGATCTTTGGTCCACTTCAGTTTTCATTACAATGTTTTGGTAATATCCATAACATTGTTGACACTGTGTTTATATATTAGGCGTTTGCCCTTTAATTTTACCCCATTCGAATCATGAATCTTGTTACTGCAGTCTGGACATTCTTGTTGATTTTGACACAGATATATGGTAGGATTTTAAATACTTTTTATAATTATTATATGATAAAAAATTATTAAGAGCCATTTCGTAACATTTGGTCTGATAAAATAGACATTTTTTTTTTATATTTAAGGCATATTTCGTTTAAATAGCATTTCAATATTTTTTATTATAATAGATAAATTGTATTGCAACATGCTCTAAATTTAAAAAAAATCGATTTCATATTTTCGGAATCGACACGTTTTTCTGGGACCCTAAAAGTGTGTGTGTGNGGGGGGGGGGGGGGGGGTATACGATGTTCAAAAAATTAAATATGACCTTGTACGATGTACGAAAACGACATTAAAAACGAAATTGGCGTGTAAGTTGTACGAAACGTTTTTGCACGAATGTACGCGAAATAATAAATGTCTTGTACGCTGTACGAAAAATAAAAGTGGTCATGAACATTGTACGAAGATAGCCCTTTTAAACCCTCTTTTCTGAATCTCTTGGATATTTACGCAGGAGTTTTAGGCGATGTACGGTGGAACATTTAGGACAAACAATTTTTTTTTCTAATATTATGTCTAGCGCTCGACTTATTATGTCGAGCTCTCGAGTTATTATGTCGAGCGCTCGACTTATTATCTCGAGCTCTCGACTTATTATGTCGAGCGCTCGACTTGTTATGTCGAGCGCTCAACTTATTATGTCAAGCTCTCGAGTTATAATGTCGAGCGCTCGACTTATTATGTCGAGCTCTCGATTATTATGTCGAGCTCTCGAGATAATAAGTCGAGTGCGCGAGATAATAAGTCGAGCGCTCGAGATAATAAGTCGAGCGCTCGACATAATATAATAAAAAAATAATATTTTGTGTGTCCTAAATGTACCATCGTAGAGATGTGATCCTGACATTTGAAATAATTAGATGTTCTAAAACAATTGGATATTTAGATAGAAAAAATTAAAAAAATAAACACTTTAAATGAAGAATTCAAAAGCTCAGTAGCTAGACGAGATAAAATTTGCAATGAAACTGAACTGCTCTTGAGTGTTCTTTTCTTTAGCATTGGTATAATATAAATTTGCATAATGGAAAAAATAATTAAAACTTTTTATAATAATGACCCGAAAAAAAAATGGAAATTAATGGTGAAATTAATTCATGTATTTGAATAGATAAAACAGAAGATCTACTCATTTCGTTTCTATGTTGTAATTCATTATTCGTTTATTCATTTATATCTGTGTAAGAAATTGTTTCGTCTACTCATTTCGTTTCTATGTTGTAAACTGTGTAAATATTCGCTTCTGTTCCACAGTCTGAACTGCGGCTGAGTTTTCTTAATAAAGTTACAAGTTACAAATTACAAAACGTTACTTGAGGATTAAAAATATCAGATTCATACGAGCTTAAAAATAATTCGAAAGTACAAGTAGGTTGTTTTATGTAGTAAATTTCCAGATATTCCGTATGCCTGATTTTTTCCCAATATTCCTTTATGCGTACGGTTAAATGCTTTGAAATGTCGCAAGCAAGTATTTCTCAGTCTCTTTTGCGAAATTGATACACATATGGTATTTTTCAATAAATTAACATTATTAGTGGAATAATTTACGCATAAAACCGGATTTATCTCTCTTTGTAATAGATAAGTGTTTATGCATTTGTAGACCACTCCCTGAAATATTGCTGAGTAGACGTTAAACAATATTCAATCAATCAATCAAAACTTTTCCTACACATCTCAGCAAACTTATTGGTCTATAAATATTCACCTTTCTTAAAAAACACAATTTCAGTTTTTCATTAAAGAAGAGATGGATAGGGGGTGTGTTTCTCCTTTCTCCGGCCCCTTGCTTCATAAAATTAGATAACCATTTCATTGTTTACTGTCACACTGCACTAATTTTGTTTCAATTAAAATGTATTCAGGGTTTAAGTTGTGTATTGTTAGACAACCGTAAGAGTGATAACCGTAAGCGAAGAGTGTTTGTACCTCCAAATGATGGGAGAGTTCAAATCCAGGAAAAGATAACAACACTTTTTGAAAAGGGCTATAACACCCAAAGAATCAGACTACACTAACTGACATTTGGAAGGGCAAATAAAAACAAAAACAAAAACAAACAAACAAAATGAAATAAAACGGTTTTGGTTCACTGTGGCCCTTCGAGTATTACCATCTTCCCAAACACCGTTAAAGGCTTAAATTGACACAAAATATTTACAGCCATGGTCGACTGCAAATATATCAGAAAAAATAAAGTGTGGCAAATGTTAATTTTATTCCTAGAAAGTATACATACAAGAGACCATCTTACAAGATTTTTTACAACTCATGTGCATATTTTAAAAATGACCCTACAAAATAAAGAAACAAAATTGACGACACTTCTTTATGAAACTGAGAGAAAATTTTGGTTAACAAATACTACAAGCATTACAGTTCAATTAATGGCTTTTTTTTATCTCCTCCACGGCTTTTATGAAGTTAGGCTTTCGTGAACATCATCAATTCCGTGAGAAATGATCGTTTCAGTATCGGTAGTCTGTTGGTTTGTTGATAAAATCGGGGCTTTGTTGTTAAGAATTTTTAATATACTAGTAATAAATTGTTGAAGACATATAGTTTCTATAACGAGAACTAAGTTGATTATGAAATTTCTCACATCGAGTTAAATAAATTTTGCAAATGTTTGAAAACGAGGCTTGCCAAGTTTTTAAACATTTGAAAATTTATTTAACAAGATGTGAGAAATTTCATAATTAACGTGTTTAAGTTGTAGAAACCTTTTCTCTAATGACATAATGTAAAACACCGAGGATTGTGTTCCGAATAGATTTGGCGGGAAATTCCACGCGAGTTGTTCTCTCACTAGTGACGAGAAACATTTTTATCACATCGGTCAGGCGTTGGTTAAATTTGCTAAAAATTAGAGAAATTTGGTTTTTCTTTATCAGGTATGACAAAGTTACCAGTATTATTTTCGGATAGAGTCGAGTAGTCCACAATTTTGATTTATTAATAGAATTTTAACTAATTCCCCATGCATAGGCTTTGGAAGGTTTGGGCCCAATGAAGCTAGTTTGGCCCCGCCGCGGCGGGTTTGCGCCTGTCCTGGGTCGGGAAATTTGTTAAGCCTTTGTGTGTCTTGTCTGTTTTCTAGTTAGTTCACTTTATGTCTATCGGAGTCTAGGAAGATGCTTATTTCGCTGAACTTGATTACTCTTTTATTTAGGGGCCAGCTCCGACCTACCGTTGGATGTGGGGTTTCCTCACCGTTCATTGAAGATCTTATGGTGGCTTTGAGTTGTTTTTGCTCCCCTTAGGGTCGTTGTCTCTTTGACACATTCCCCCGTTTCCCTTCTTTTTGTTATTTGGATTGTGAAATTCATTTTCACCAATAAGGTCATTTGCATTTATAAAAAAAATATACGTGAAAGTAAGAGTCCATTGTTGTCACCCAAAAGTTCTTTTTACACACAAAATATCACTATATTACAGCTCTTTTGTTCCAGCAGGAATGATCTGATTCGGATTACCCCGGCAATCTCACCCCAGTTAGAATAAAGAATACTTTTACCTTTTATTCCGTTTTTAACACAGCCAGATTTTTAGAACTGTTCAGTTCTTTGGACTTAGTAAATTTATATTTTAAAATCAAGTTTTTAAAACGTTGAAAAATAACATAGTCCATAGTGGGATTCGAACCACAGTGGCGGATCCAGACTTTCTGCTAAGGGGGGGCCCGACCAATATTTTTTTCAAAAGGGGGGCCCGGAACCCAATTTTTTTTTTAAAAACCCCTAGGAATTTTAAATATTTTCCGACCTAAGGGGGGCCCGGGCCCACCCGCCCCCCTAAATCCGCCACTGAACCAGGATCGTCTCCTTTACTAGACTTCTGCCTTAGTTACTACACCACGAACCAGTCCAATATCCAGTGGTATTTAAACAAAAGAATGTGAGCTCTCGTATAAAAAAGATAAAAAAGTCGATTACATTGTTTAGGTCTGTTGATAGGTGCTTTAAAAGTTACTTATAATGTAAAATATTCTACTTTTTCATGTGCATGTGACAGACTTCTATATATACAAATGACAAAAAGTTTTTCATTGAATGTACTTTGCATATTTAAGAAGAAAAATGATATTTTTGATAATTTTCCTCTTGTAAAGACTAGTGGATCGTACCGTTTCTTATAGCCTGACATTGACCAGAAAAAAATATGCTTTTTCTTTAAATAATCATCTTTTCATGTGCCGATTTTCGGCAGGGTACATGTAGCGGTTCAGATACAATAAATAAAAAAAGACGATATTTCGCTGTTTTACCTTCCTTTTTTGTTTACAAAATCGATTACTACTCACTCATACACGTGGTTTCTTTCAATGAAGACACGCCTCTTTTTCCTGATCGATACGATTGAACCAATGAAATCTTGTGATGATGATTATCGGGTATAAAAAGTAAATGGCGCTGTTTCAGGACAACATAATTTTCTTAGCAACAACGAAAGACCTTTTGGATGACATCGTTTCTTACGCAGTAATCGTAACTAAAGTGGTCTATAAATGATGTATGTTAAAAAATCGATCTGTACATAAAATTTTGTCATGGTACATGCATTTTAACACCCGATAGCAATTGATTTTGACCAATCTGTCAATTGAATATTTTTTTCACGACAGTTAATTATTTAAGAAATTCTCGTATCACTGCTTCTTATGGACAAATTTAATCATTTTTCCCTACAGAGCAAAAGTCTGGTAATTGAATGACGTTTGAACTAAATATTGTTTTCGTCTGTTTCTTTTTTAAATCTTAACACATAGATTAACACTATCTTAATCTTGTCGGTTGTTTACTTTCATCACCATGCTCTTATTTTGATCAGAAAAATCTTATAATCACAGAAGAGTTTTTCTAGAAGGGAAATAATTTTATACCACTAGATTTCCCGCTGGAACTCATTGAAGAAACCGTTATAAAGAATCGTTGTGGGGCACAATAAGGATATATATTATTATTATAGTATGGAATATTTATTTCATGAGACTTAAAAGCACGGAAATAATTTTTAAGAATGTATATCCAGTCCGAAAAGTTATTGTGTAAAATTTTCTTCCTTCAGAAGTTCTAAACATGCTTATGAGGAGGGCGTCTACTTCATCAGCCATATTTTAGAAAAACTGTTGATAGTGCATAGTAACGGCTAGATATTAAGCTTGTTCGGGCATATAAATCCCAAAGGAACGATGCATTTAGTCAAACAAAAACATTTACAAAATAAAAAATAACAACTGGTCTTCCATTGCACTTTAAATTAGTTATAGTTGATGCCAAATGTTTCTCTGCGACCACACAAAAATTATCCTGGCGACAATGAAATATTGTTAAAAAAAAGAAATTTAAAAAACCGGGGTGGACACAATTTCTGTTATAAAAGATAGCCAAAAGATTAATCTTGAAGTGGAAATATGAAATGATTGATTTCAAAGATGCATATTCCCAAGATCCAAAATGATATCCCGTTACCAAGGTATAAGAGAGGGTGGTATTTTCCATTGTGTTCATTATTTGGCGGTAAATGTAATTCATAAACACTGCCGAGGCACTCACAGGGATCAGTGTACCCCTTATGGTAAAATTATACGAAATTGATAGTGTGTTTCGAGATTTCTGTATCTAAATATTTATTTGAAACGGTATTCGAATGTTTACTGCTCCATTTAATACATTGAAAAAAACTGCAGACAAAAAAATTTAATTACGATTACCTGGGACTCTGACTCTAAGTTGTAATCATGCCGTATATGGGTATATTCGATTTTATCTCTAAAAATAGAGCCAGTATTGTAGCAGAATCCACTAACTTTGGGATTTTATTCTG
Source organism: Modiolus philippinarum (assembly GCA_002080025.1). NCBI lineage: Eukaryota > Metazoa > Mollusca > Bivalvia > Mytilida > Modiolidae > Modiolus > Modiolus philippinarum. Next base: position 9,037 of record MJUU01052005.1, on the reverse strand, counting down.
AAAAATTGCGTGAAAGGGCGAAAATGAAATTTTGCACACGTATTGACGAATTCTTTATAAATCAGTATGCCAATTTTAGAGAAAATCCGGAGTTGTATATATGATTCATCCAAAATGATAGACATCCACTTATGTCCACTTAAACCGCAATTTATGCACTTATAACAAATTTTACAATCAAACGGCGAACATTTACGTTATTTCTTTACCTTAATGAAATACACGATTTAAAAAATCGTTCAATTTTCTAGTTAGAAACAACTTTTTGGAATTTGAAAATGCGGAAAACAATCTAAGTAGACCTTTTTTGTTTCGTTAATGAAGAGTTCCATTTCTTTTGTTTAAAACTTATCACTTATCGGCCTGTATCGGCTTTCCTTCACTTTATATATAGTAGCTGGGATGTTAATTAGTTATCACACTCGGGCTTGGTGTGTCTGATAACCCCCCCCCCCCATCACCGGCCTCCAGATTTGTATTTAATCCAATTGTAGCGCTCACGATAGCGCTCCATGTAATTTTTTTCCTCAATTTTCCTCTATTTAAACATTTGTTATGTGGGAGAAGTTATAAGTTCACTTCAATTTAATAAATAGTTTGATTTTTAGGAGATATATATTAATTGGAATGGTCTTTCCCGTCGATTACCAATCGTAACTAGATAGTGAAAATGGTCGAGTAGCTACGATTATCCTAACTCGAATTATTCAAGCCCTCTCCGTATCCGATTCTCTTCTTCTACGGGCGTCACGAAACCAATAAACAAATAAAATGTGAGCACGAAATAAATTTGTTATCGCTGCTTGCTGATTGTAACCTTATATGGAACACCTGCTGTGTAAATTGTGTAAAAGTCTTTTCCACACTAACCCGAATAATCCAGTCGTTATATTCCACTCACTACGATCGCTCCATTATCAAAAAGGAGAGAATTGGATACGGAGAGGGATTGAATTATTTGAGTTATTTCCACACCAGTGTAAAAATGCACCCCAGGTTATGATACAGAGAGAACAGACGATATTTCACCCATAATGCATAGCAGTAAGACATCCGATTGACGCGTTTTTGTAGTACATGCATTCAGGCGTTAATGTAGCGATCGTAGTGAGTAGAATATAACGACTGGATTATTCGGGTTACGATTATCTCGCTTACTTGTATTTGAGGCAACCATTTCTTCCTTCACTTACACAAGAGCTCCTGTCTCGAAAGTCCCGTTTTCTTGTACATGTTTGCAACTTGATTTGTTTTTGCCTTAAACTGGGCAAAAATAATTTCCTAACTTGTGTAACCAATCCCATATAAAAAATATGTAAATGTGATATAATAAAGATATCATTGGGTGACTTGAGTTGAAGGATTTGTTTTTAAAACACCTTCATTTATTTTTATCATCCAGTATTGTGTTTCGTGGGGGTAAAATTTATATTTACTATTTGTCCTCAAAATGATTTATAAATTTCAGGTACAATTGGTAACGCATGTCCCAACGATGTAGATGTTGGGAAGGATGACCCGTCAGACGTAAATGGAAATGTTGATCCTCAAACAGGTAATTAAAAAAAATATTAAAAATTTGCATTCAAATATCAACTAATTCCAAATATATTTAATATAGACGTCAACATATCTACCCCCGTTCCCCCATATGTTCCAGAAATTAATTAACGTAAGCTTAGATCTTTGTTCAGTTCAAAATCTTAAGCAGATCAAGTATTTAAATTTGACACAATAGAAAAATCACACAAACACTAGATTCAAAATTTAAAATAGCTGGTGCAAAATGGCAATATTCACTGAACATTCTGCAAATAAATTTTAGCGTATTCCAGTCAACGGTCTAGGAGGAGTTGGAACACCACAAATCAACAACAATGCAAGTACATGTTTTTTCTACGGAAAATAAAAAAAATAGGAAAACTGTGCGCAAAGCTCACTTATATATAACCCGCTCCCCCAGAAATAAAAAAAAATCCGGAAAAAATTAAAATCAAATCAAATTTTTAAAAAGTAAGTGCACAATGGCATATATGTACCGCATATTCTGTGAAAGTTTAGTGAATTCAACGAAGTGGTCTAGGAGGAGTTTTCGCTACAAGGTTTCTATCCCTATGGCGGACGGACAAACGAACGAACGAACAGACAGACGGACGAACGGACGGACTGATTGACACAATGGTCAATATACAGCAGGGGAATATAAATTAAATTCAAAATTTAAAATGGCTGGTGCACAATGGCATTATGCACTGAAGATTTTTCTTATGTTTTGGTGTATTTCACTCAGCGGTCTAGGAGGAGTTCTCTCCACAAAATAATTGGTACCTCCATTTAAGAATAAGTCAAGTACAATGTGATTGAAAAACACAAAAAATTCATTAGATTCCAAAATCACACTAGAAAAACTGTGAATGGAGCTCAGTAATATATACCCCCGCTCCCCATTTGATTCCATAAATAAAAAAAAATCAAGAAAATTATAATATCAAATCAAATCAAATTTTAAATGGATGGTGCACAATGGCAATATGTACTGAACATTCAGTGAAAGTTTCACTGAATTTCACCGAGTGGTCTAGGAAAAGGAGTTGTCGCCACAAGGCGTGTATCCCTATAGCGGACGGACGAACGGACAGATGGACGGACAAACGGATTTCATACAAAAATCTTTAAATTCTATTGGGTAATTAGCATGTGTTATTTTTATCTATTCCTTACTAGCTCCGCCCACTAGACAACCATTGGTTGCACCGATATACCACCCTGATAGATCAATCTGATATAACACCCTTCTCTCGATATATCACCCTTGTCGATATATCACCCCCTTGACTAAGAATTACATGACAATGTAACTGAATGAATTAATTACATGTAATTAACATATATATA
>MJUU01052001.1:7775-32845 GCA_002080025.1 Modiolus philippinarum | reverse complement strand
AACATGATATTGTGCAATGCCAAATACTGCAAATATGAAAAATTGTTTTAATCTCGTTACGGTGTAAAGCATTTAGAAGCTGATCAATAAGGACAATTTTTGAATTTATACGCTTTGTAAATGATATTTCCATAGAAGTTTGGATGTGAAATGCCCTGTAGTATAAGGGCCCTGCATGCAAAACCAAACTTCCTTAATAAGTAAATGTATCTATAATAAAATTTAAGGAATGTTTTTCAATTTATGATATCTAAACCCTTGATGCAGAAGTTTTTCTGTTGGACAAAGACTTCGGTCGATGAAGTCAAAAACGTAACTTCGTACTTGTTCATATCGAAGATGGCGTAAAATGTAGACCCCGTAAGAAGGGGCTAACGGAACATTGCCGTCGAGATGGGGGAAATTAACTATAGGGAAAGAGAAATCATCCCTTTTATCACAACCTTTTGATTTATTGATATATCGAGATCAAGAAAAGGTGTATGATCGCTGCTGCTATTGGATTTATTTAATATACATCAGCAAACAAATACAGAAGCAAGAACGAGGAAAGGGAAGTAAGTTCGGCAGGATAAATTTCGTCTGTAAATTTAGAAAATTCATGATTATTTAAAGCCAAAGTATCGTCCAAACATCTATATGTATTGTTAAAATGTCCCCTAAATGCTGTTGACAAGGGTCATTTTGAATTTTGGCCATGAATTGCGACTCCTAGAAATAAAGAAATAAATCTGCTATAGGAGGTGCACAGTAGGTAGCCATAGGAATACCTGTTTTTTGCAGATAGACTGTATCACCGAAACGAAAAAAAAATATTAAGAAGAAAATTTAATGCTTTCATCATATCCTGACAAGTCCAGTTAGTATATTTTTCATGTTTGTCGTCACTGAAAAACGATTTAAAAGTATTGCAACAAATGTAAGTACATCCTGATTTTTTGAATGAAATTTCTCTTTGATTAGTGTATGCAGTAATGTAGTATAAAGGTTAGAAAAATCAAAGCTGTCGACAGAGTTGTATGTTTCATCAGCATATTGAAGTCTTTCCAAAACTTCTATCGAATTTTTAACACTTCAAACAAAAGTAGTTAATTCCACTGTATTCATAACATTGGTTGCTGAAATTGATAACGAGATTTTTATGGTAGTTAGTGCACTGGTCAGTAAAACAGAAATATACGTAGTTGAACATTTACTTGATGTCGAAATAAAACGAAATTTGAAAGGATATTTGTGAAGTTTGTAAACCCATAGTAGGAATGATTCTTTGATTGGAAGTTGCCCGTTCCAAGTCGGGCTCTCCAAAAATGTTCCTTGCGTATATTCACCATTTTAATTTTCATGTTAACAAGTTTTGATCTACTTAATCCATAATGTATTTTAATACTGAAGTTACTGTTAATTTTGATTCTGCATATGCGCATTTCGACAACTTATATCTCTTCAGTGCAGATAAAACCATAACCTTTGGAAGTCCATAAACCAAAATACTAGTTAAGCTGATAGAGAACAAATGGCATCATTAGAAGTGAAAAAAATACGTTTATATATGTCATGTACATGTTATTATTTTGTACAAGTTATAACTTGTATGAAAATATTGTACAAGTAATAACTTGTATGATGGCATCATACAAGTTATAACCTGTACGATTTGGGTTAAACATTGTGTAATTACTTGTAAAATTTCCTTAACAAAAATAGCAATAACTTGAACAAGGACATACATTTATATTCCTGTTGGAATTTTGCTATCCTACTTTTCTTATAATGGGACTAACATGGTTCTCTGAAAAGGTTAAACAACGATAAAAAAAGGAGTAGCCTTGCATGCAGTTCTAAAGAGGGAAAGGGGGGAATACATATTGTTTGCTTATCTTTTTGGTAATTTTTCTGATGCTTAAAATCATTGACCACATTGTCGATTTTCTTGAGCCAGCCTTTGATAATATTGAAAAGTGATCTTTAAGTTGATAATTTCTACTGAAATCATATAACAAAGTGTTTATAGTATTTGCAGTTTAAGGATATTCAAAACTGATGACAGCTTCTTTTAATTTTATGTCTGCTAATGATCCCGAATCTGAAGGTAAAATGACATGGGTGTAGTGATCTTAGGTATCTTGATATGAATTCTGCCCAAACTGATTAAAGTCATGAAATAGACTACTGTATAAGTGGTTATTTCCTTGGGCACTTAATTCTCGCTTTATTCACAGGTATTATGATGTTGCATAACTGCATACTGCGAAATATAATTTAAATGAGACCAAATTCAGGTCATGATAAGGAAACGCAAATATTTCAATATGTGAAAATAAAATCAAACAAGTTTAGGGGAACTACGAAATTTGCGACCCGTGAAGTAACCACTTATACCGTATGAGGTACTGTGAGCCACTGATCTTTGTTGTATGCTTCATGGTGAATTGAAGATGAAAAACAATAATAAAAACACTGTGCCATTACTTGGTTTACGGTTTATTATTTATGCATTGTTTTGAGATTGTATATTATGTACTTAAAATCTCTTCTTGAGATTGAGTCAATGAAATCAATTTGCTTAAGCAGTAAAATAGCCGATTCCTTTAGCTTCAATAAAGACTTACCTCACTGCTTGCCTTTTTGCAAATGGTCCCAGATATAAAAATCAATTTCTTTTTCAATTATTCTCAATTAATAAAGATCTTAGATATTCACTGTTTATCATAGCAAATAGCTGCTATTGAATTACCCAAATTTTATTATGTCTAGGCCCATTTTAACAACATCAGACGGCCCTAATTTGCATGCTATATATTTATATTTCATTATAAAAATGTATTCAGCAAAACTCCATGCCAGGAACTCTAAATTTATATTATTTTACAAGCTATTACTATTTTTGTTCAGAAATAATGTACATCTCCTGATTTAATGATCTTAATCTTTTTAATCTTATATTCGATACATGTATTCTAATTGAGGCATGTTTGATTGGTAACATTGTACCAATTTTTAAAAACAAAGGCTGTTGAATGAATAAAAAAAACTACAAATCAATTACATTGTTATCATGTTTGGATAAAAGTTTTACCTCGATTCTGAATGAGCGCTTAAACAGTTATGTAGAAAGTTTTGATATATTGAATGAAAATCAAGCAGGGTTTAGACATAGTTATTCAACCACAGACCATTTGTTTTCGTTATACACTCTTTTTGAACTTCTTAGTGTTAAGAAGAAAAAATTACATTGTGTATATGTAGACTTCGAAACGGCTTTCGATTCAGTACATAGCAATTCTCTATTCTTCAAACTTGTATATTATAATATAAATGGTAAATTTCTACGAGTTATTAAAACATATATTATGATGTTAAGTCTGGTATAGTTCATAATAATACTATTTCAGATATCATTGCTTGTGAAATTGGAGTGAGGCAAAGCGAAAAATTTTCGCCCATGCTTTTTCCACTATATTTAAACGACTTGCATTTCTTTTTTTTGAAAACTCAAATCTTAAGGGTGTAGACTCTATAAGTTTACACATAGAAAATGAACTTACTATTTACCCTAAACTGTTCTTATTACTCTATGCTGACGACACGATATTACTTGCTGAATCTAGTGATGATTTACAGTTACTTTTAAATAGTGTTGTTGATTATTGTAAAGAATGGAAACTAAAGATTAATGTAGACAAAACCAGAGCTATGGTTTTTCAAAAGGGAGGGTTTGAAACAACCAGAATTTTTATATAGATAACACTGGGATTGAAATTGTTAAATTATACAAATATCTTGCCGTTATTTGTTCTAGAAATAATTCAATAAAAATACAAGAACAAGCCTTAAAAGCAATGTTTAGCATAATCAGAAAGTGTAGGTCAAATAACTTATCAATTGAGTGCTCAATTGACAGCCAATGTCAAATGTATGGAATAATCCAGATTTATAAGTGTAGAACAAAAGTTAAAAGACTAATTCAAACAAGAGTGGCCGGCACAAATGAATTTGTCTTCAAAAGGTACATGTTATCGACTTTTTAAACATGATTTGAAGTTTGAGAAATATTTGTCACTTTTACCGTCAAATTTTTATTTATATTTTGTAAAAACAGATGTAGTCGTCACCAACTGCCTTTGGAGACGGGAAGATGGCACAGTTTATCTACAAACGAATTTTTACCTCGAATCATAAATAAAATTTTTAATACTGTTACAAACTAAGAACAATTCCAGTGATATATTCTCTCATGGTTAATATCTCCGGATTTTTTTTTATCAAATTTGGTAATTCAGTAATATTTCTAAAAATCGAAAAGTAAAATTAAAAATATTCAAAATAAACATTGTTGTTTTTTAATCGAATAAGTTGTAGGTTAGAAAAAAAAACGGCTATTCAAAGATCGATGGCAGTAGAATACCGAAGGAACAAATGAGTGGAATTTACAACTAGAGGCTCTTAAGAGCCTGTATAGCTCACCTGGTCCATGACTGGCATAAACTGCAGCCCAAATTAACCCAATGTTAAAGTGTCTCATTTTCTAGAAGTTTCCAAGGAGAAAATCTTTGAACTTGTTTTCCCCCATAGGGTCCAATATTAAACAATGGTCCCCGCTGGCGGCCATCTTGGATGAGGTGAAGACTTGTCAGACATAATTTTTTAAGAAGACCATTAAAGGCCTATTGTGACCAAGTTTGATTCCAACTGACCAAGTAGTTTCAGAGAAGAATGTCTTTGAATGTGTTTTTCCCATAGGGTCCAATGTAAAACTATGTCCCCTGCTGGCAGCCATCTTGGAATACATGCAGACTTACCAGACACATTCTTCGATAGGTACTGACTATGGCCAGTTGTCACCAAGTATGGTTCCAATTGGGCAAGTAGATTCAGCAGTTTCCCCGGTAATTTAAAGCCCCACTTTCCATTACAATCATTCAAAAAACAAATTTGGGCAGGGGTTCCCCTTATGATTCAGATAATGCATATTGCTGAAATCAAAACATTCCAAGTCCCCTTTCCATAAAAAAAAATTTTGGCAGGGGTTCCCCTTTATAATCTAGTTTAAACATATTTCTTATATTGTGAAGAAAACTATGAAGCACAATACGACAATAAGGCTTACATTGTAAGTTATACAGTTGACCTTCAGTGTCTCAAACTTTGGTAGCTGGAACACCACCAATATCTTGAACTGTATTTAAAAGTCTGATCATGTTTTACTATATTTCTTTGTTTATCTTTTTTGACAAAAAAATTCTTGCTAAGGACCACTTTCGACACCAGTTTTGAAGTCACAACATCATTTTATAATTGGCAGGCAATGACAATTTTCAACATCAGTTTTGAAGTCACAACATCAATATCTATTTGGAAACCAAATTTCATTGGAATTTGACAATGTTGAATTTTCCCGCCTGTTTTGGTTTTCATTTTGAAAATGGCGTTCAACGAACAATTTTCACCATCAGTTTTTGAAGTCGCAACATCAATATCTATTTGGAAACCAAATTTCATTGAAATCAGACAATGTTGATTTTTTCCGCCTTTCTTGGCGGCCATTTTGAAAATGGCGGTCAACAAACAAATTTCAACACTGGTTTTGAAGTCGCAACATCAATACCTATTTGGAAACCAAATTTCATTGAAACCAGACAACGTTGATTTTTCCCGCCTTTCTTGGCGGCCATTTTGAAAATGGCGGTCAACAAACAAAATTTCAACACTGGTTTTGAAGTCGCGACATCAATATCTATTTGGAAACCAAATTTAATTGAAATTGAACAATGTTGAATTTTTCCCGCCTTTTTTGGGGGACGGCCATTTTGAAAATGGTGGTCACAGAAGGATTTTCAACACCACTTTTGAAGTCAGCACAGCATGGCAAACATTTTATCAATTTACACTTAGCCTTCATCTTCTATAGTTTTGAAAATAAAAGACAAACAATATGAAAATTTTGAAAATTCTGTGAAAAAAGGGCAATTACTCCTACAAGGGTTTTTGGATTTTCTCCAAAATATCAGGGCTGTTAGATCTTGATATGCTGAACATTTTTGCTATTTAAAGTTGACCTCTATCTGCTATAGTTTCTTTGATAAAAAATAAAAATATTAAAATTTTGAAAAATTTCCGGAAAAAGGGCAATAACTCCAAAACTGGTAATCAGATTTTCTTCAAAATTGCAGGGCGGGTAGATCTTGCCATGTTGATCACTTTTGCACCCGTCAGATTTTTTATATCTGTAACGGTTTTCGAGTTATTTGCCAAAAACAGCAATTTACCCCTATGTGCTATTTTTAGTAACGGCAGCCATGTTGTTTGGTCCTCGGACTAATAGAACACAATTTTGAATCTAGATACCCTGGTAATGATTCAGACCAAGTTTGGTCAAAATTGGCTTAGTGGTTTCAGAGGAGAAGATTTTTGAAAAAGTTTACGACGGACGGACGGACGGACGACGGACGCCAAGTGATGGCAATAGCTCACATGGCCTTTTAGGCCAGGTGAGCTAAAAATCGAAGTCCAAAGACATGGCCAAAACAAGAACACAGAAAACAATGACGCTAGACACAGAAAACAATGACGTTAGACAGATACAAAGCACATAGCAGCATATTAGACAGGGGTACATATAGACAACTGTGTTTAGTAAACTGTTTTAATATCATAAGGATTATCCTATGGAATATTAAAAAAATACTTTCTTCGAGTAAAATCTAATATGACAGATATGAAAATAAAAACTAAGACATACAACATCTATGTATATTATTTTGGCCCCTCTGCCGCTTACTTCTCAGAAATGGGTTTGAGCTACATTTATGCAAAATTGAAAGACACAATACCTCCGAAAGCTTACCTAGAGAAACAACGGCAGTAGAATACCGAAGGAACATGGGATGCGAAGACCGTAAAAATAGAAATCCGAAGACATGGCAAAAACGACAACAGACAAAAACAAAAACAAAACAAGGACGTGAGACAGCTACACTGCACGGAAATAAAAAGACGACATTAAAAACTAAGGCACTCATAGTGTGAACTCCTATGAAAACCGGGAGTGACATCAAGTGCTCCGGAAGGGTAAGCATGTCCTGCTCCGCTATCGGCACCCGTCACACTATCAGTGAGTCAATCCAGGGTTGAGTCAAAACCGGTTATGTCAAATTCTTGAATACGTGAAATCTATCTGAAAATTTCATTTGGGACACTGACATATCATATCTGTCAATGATATCATGGTGACGGCCATAAATTTCTGAAGGGATGAAAGCAACAAGGCTGAACAAATCCCTGACTAAGCAATTTTCGGGACAGTATTTTTGCTCTACTAAAACAATCACTGTATAAACTACGTGCGCGACAGTAACGAATCAACTTTGAATTAACTGTGAAATGAACACTCCATAGGCTGGAGAGGTAGGTATATTGCTGCTAAGAAAAGGAAAATTCACAATTGGGAAGTTAAAATCATCACGTTTGTCATATAGCTTAGATTTCAAACGTCCATCTTCATCAATATATATAAACAGACCGAAGCTGAAGTAGGGGTGTCAGTAGTTTCTTTAATTTCAAGCTCATTGGGATCTGGTGTAAATATTCCTTGGGTTTTGGATTATTAAGAGAAAGTACGTCGTCTATGTAGCGGAAGTTGAAATTAAAGGACTGGGCTTAATGTTTTTGTTTTTCCTGTGTTAGCCGTTGTAAAAACTTGGCCTCATACGAGAAAAAGAAAGAAGTCAGCTAAAAGCGGCGCGCAGTTAGTTTCCCATGGGAATTCCGATTGTCTGTTGAAAAATGCAACCTCCAAATTCGACAAAAATATTATCTATTAAAAATTCCAACATCTTGATTACGTCATTCTCCGTTTACATTTCGTTCGACTCAGTGTGGTTCTTTACCAATGGTTTGTCTTTCCCTACTACTAAGTAAGTGTATCTGCGTTCTCCGTTTTTAGTGCAGAAACATTGATGTTTCAAATCAGAAATTATTGTTTTCAATTTATTGTGTGGCAGGGTAGTATAAAGAGTGGAAAAATCAAAGGTTTGTATGCTGTGGCAATGGGTAAGACTGCTAGAGGATAGCTGTTCAAGTAAATCTTTAGAATTTTTTAGAATCCACATCTGATTGACGCCGCTCGTGGAGTAGACTTTATCAGAATAACTTTTCAGGCTAGCTCTGACAGCGATAAACAAAGTAGTGATGAGCTGTGAAAGAGGTTTAGTGGCGCATGTGGACGGCCCGGCAATGAATCTCTGTTTGTATGAGTTCTTATGAAGTTTAGGGACCCAGTAGATGTAGGGGAGCTGATTGTTTTCATCACCCGCTTTGATGCAAAAGGATGTTAAAACTGAGTTGTGCCCTCCCTTGATAGTGTAGTGGGAGTATAAGTTGGGTTTCCTGATGAACTATAAATTCCCATCTCCTTAACTGGACAGTCAAGATAGTGAGAATACAAAGACTCAAACCAGGTCATCTATCCCCTAATACTACATACCAATGTATATCTTTAAAATGTTCTATAATCCACTTCGCGGATTATTTATTGAATTTCTTTAAAAATATTTTATTAATAATAATATCAACGCATTTTTATGGAAAACTACAAGACAGAAGGACCTCTCACTACTAGAAGGCTGGTGGCAAACCTCCGGTATGGACAGGAGGAACTGGCATACCCTTTAGACCAGTATACTGAAGTATAAACTCAAGCCAGACTCCTACAAATCAAAAACAGATACCTACAATGACTACATACAAAGACAGATGAGACTGGTTCTACTCCCATACCGGTATTTTTTATCTTTTATAGATATTGAATTTAAAAGATAAATAACTATTATCGATTCAATCTTCTGAAACTTTTCTTTGTTTTGTACTTATTTCTTTTTATTTTAGGAAATTGAAGCTTCCGAAACTGCATTTGATTTAGTCTTTGCTTTGTGATGCTGATTTTGTTATTGGTTCAATATTGCTCAACATTAACAGGCAATTAAAATAAAACATTTTAAATGCACATCAATGACAAGCCATTCATGTATAGTTTTCATTTAGGGTTTTTAATTGTAAAAAAAATGAAATGCGCATTTTATTGCAGTTCATATATAAAACAAAGTATAGATATTCAAGTTATGTGAACTTATTGTCTTTTTGTTTATATAGCCATTTAATTAATAGGGTAATTAGACGTATGCAAAAACGGATGACATCGTCAAAATAATTTGACAAACAAGTGTATAGCCCGGCGTTTTGCATTTGAGCCGATTATTTCTTTCATTTGTGTCGATTATTTCTTTCATTTGCGCCAATTTTACTTGATAATTTCGTGTCAAATACAGGCAATTTTCTCATTTCTTCTCACTATACTGATAAAATGTTAAACTTACACAAAAAACTTACACGGATTAAAAATAAGCTCAAAGGGTGATGAAAATGGAATAAAAATGTAAGTTCATATTTATACCAACAGAACCTGTAGTGGCTCTGTCTTTACAAGACGTATTGGTACTGTTATCAGTAAGGTACAGTACCATACTTCACAGTTTATGGCAAGATTAAACCAATATTTGCAAGGTATTGTAGAATTATTTGATTTAAGTGTTTTGTAGTTATTTTTTTTATCTGAACTTTAAGCTCCAACTTTTATCTTGGAATTTTCATTTTTTTACCTTTTCAAAAATAAATGTAATAAAGAAACAAGATACTGGAATTGAAGTTTAAATGAAGCTTAATACACTTTCGGTATTTTAACACCGCTTATAGCATATCTTCTTTTGATGCTTAGTACAAACACTTGTGTCATATGAAAACAAATCGGCACAAACAATAAAAAAAAAATCGGCGCAAATGAAAAATTTGAAATTCATTAAATCGGCACAAATGTCATACGCCCGTATAGCCTAAAGTAAAGTTATTTCAAAACAATAGCACCTTACAGTACAGTTTTTTACTTTATTTAATACGGTCATTTGTTTATATTAGATTATGATTAACACAGTAAAGGAAATGATTTACAAATAAATAAAATGTAGTTTAGGTTTATTTGGAAAAGTTTGCTTCTTTGACAAAAATGTATGTGTAACTGTTTCGTAAAAATGAATCAAACAAGAACAAAATACTCCCGACTTTGACTTTATATTCAAGAACTGTTTAATCATTTAATATTTCGACATTATGCCCATTTTCTTAATAAATTACAAACTTTCAGTTTTTATTAAATTGTAAAATTACAATTATATATGATATGATCATGTGTTGGTAAGGTGAGCTGCAAAGGTAGAATATGTGATTCCGAATGCCAACAGTGATGAAAATCATCTTTTTAAACCTGTTAACATCGGAAAATCCAGCAAGGTCTACGGCTGGATTTGAACCCCTGCTTTGTTGTCATCTATGGTAACACCGCCTGCACTATGTCCAGCGCCCAAGACCACTAGACCACCTAGGCTATATAAAAATATAGCTTTCGGTAACCTAGTTATCCTCCTCGTAGGAAATCTAGAGTTGTAACATAGTACACGATGAACATTTGGTGGGTAGGAAATAGATAGAAGAAGGATAAGGTTGACACAGGTAAGATACATAATGTATATAGAAAATAGTGTTGCATGCAGCTCTATATAATATGAATGATAATGTGTTGGTAAGGTGAGCTGCAAAGGTAGAATATGTGACTCCGAATGCCAACAGTGATGAAAATCATCTTTTTAAACCTGTTAACATCGGAAAATCCAGCAAGGTCTACGGCTGGATTTGAACCCCTGCTTTGTTGTCATCTATGGCAACACCGCCTGCACTATGTCCAGCGCCCTAGACCACCTAGGCTATATATAAAATATAGCTTTCGGTAACCTAGTTATTCCTCCTCGTAGGAAATCTAGAGTTGTAACATAGTACACGATGAACATTTGGTGGGTAGGAAATAGATAGAAGAAGGATAAGTTTGCAACAGGTAAGATAAATAATGTATATAGAAAATAGTGTTGCACGCAGCTCTATATAATATGAATGATAATGTGTTGGTAAGGTGAGCTGCAAAGGTAGAATATGTGATTCCGAATGCCAACAGTGATGAAAATCATCTTTTTAAACCTGTTAACATCGGAAAATCCAGCAAGGTCTACGGCTGGATTTGAACCCCTGCTTTGTTGTCATCTATGGCAACACCGCCTGCACTATGTCCAGCGCCCTAGACCACTAGGCCACCTAGGCTAGAGCTAGAGCTAGAGCTAGAGCTGCAAAGGAAGAATATGTGATTCCGAATGCCAACAGTGATGAAAATCATCTTTTTAAACCTGTTAACATCGGAAAATCCAGCAACGATTTTCTATATACATTATGTATCTTACCTGTTGCAACCTTATCCTTCTATCTATTTCCTACCCACCAAATGTTCATCGTGTACTATGTTACAACTCTAGATTTCCTACGAGGAGAAATAACTAGGTTACCGAAAGCTATATTTTTATATAGCCTAGGTGGTCTAGTGGTCTAGGGCGCTGGACATAGTGCAGGCGGTGTTGCCATAGATGACAACAAAGCAGGGGTTCAAATCCAGCCGTAGACCTTGCTGGATTTTCCGATGTTGACAGGTTTAAAAAGATGATTTTCATCACTGTTGGCATTCGGAATCACATATTCTACCTTTGCAGCTCACCTTACCAACACATTATCATTCAGATTATATAGAGCTGCGTGCAACACTATTTTCTATCAAGATGATAGCAGTGATTAAGGAATTTACTCAATGTGAGTGCTACACTACTTCTATTTTCATGACTATTAAACAAAATGTTTTATTAGTCAATTTTCAGATTGTATTACACCACCTGCTGTCATTATTATGTAGAAATAATAGAAGCTATTTCGATTCTCTATATATTTTTTTTATAATCTGTTTTTATAAATATTTTTTTATATACAAGAAATACAACTTACATTTACAAAGAATCCATTTCATTTTTTTAATGTAATCAAAATGTAATAAAAATTAATCATGATTACAACACTTTTTCATTTACAGCTTAGAGTGTTCTCTTTGTGAATTTATATATGTAAGGGAAACAAAACATTCTCTAAATTTTATTATAGATACATTGACTTATTAAGAAAATTTGGTTCTACATGCAGGGCTCTTAAACATCAGGGCATTTCACATCCAAACTTCTATGGAAATATCATTTACAAAGCGCATAAATTCAAAAATTGTCCTTCTAAACTTATTAATCCGTTGAACAAACTTATTCATAATGGATATAAATACAGCATTGTTGTTAAATCTTTACTTCTGGTTTTTGTTGGCAAAAATATTGATCATCTCCTAAATGCTTAACACCATAACTAAATTTAAACAATTTTTCATATTGGCAGTATTTGGCATTGCACAATATCATGTTCTTCTTTCATAATTGATGATGTTGTTATACCAAATCTATTTAGAAGTATTTCAATTGAAATTTCATATGTAAGAAGGCTTGATATCATAGTCAACGGAAATTATGTCCTTAGCTAGCTGTCAGTAACTGCTAGCATTTGTCCGGACAGTACCTGTGTGTATTGTCTTCATGTTTTATGTACTTCATTGTAAGGGTACTCGTCTTGATAAGTTGGACTTTTTTCTAGTTTGATTTTTACTGTGAGTCTTTTTGTGTATTTATTTTTAGCCATTCACCACACATAGGGGAGGGTTTGGATCCAAGAAAACGAGTTTAACCCCACCGCAATTTTTGCGCCTGTCCCAAGTCAGGAATATGTTGGTCATTGGCTTGTCCTTGTCTTCTTATAAAATTTTAGTTTCTTGATATTTGGTTATTGGATGTGGTTTGTTTCCATTGATTTATTCACTTTTTTACCTTTTCGGGGCCATTTAGGGCTTACTATATGGTGTGAGGTTCCTCACTGTGTTGAAGACCATGTGGTGACCCCTAGATGTTTTGTTTTTTGTCGTTTTAACCTGGAGATGGGATGTTGTCTCCTTGACATTTACCCCATTTCCTTTCTTTTTCATAAAAGATAAGTTGAACAAACGGACATAGATACAAGGTCAAAGACAACAAGACCCGACATATTTTCCCACATTTAAACCAACCTGACCACTCCATTGTAAACATGAAAGTCACGATTTTCGAGAAAATATATCATAAAACAAATAACCCTACACTAAGTACTCCTTACCGTCTACAAAGAGAGGAATAATAGATCAATGAATTGGGGACTGCAATACCCTACGGTTGTAATGATAATATAAATGTGTAGGTAATCTGTCAAGTCAAGGATGCAGTTCGGTGAATGTGATGGATATCTTAAATGGAAACCAAAGCAGACCACGTAGTCATGGACATAGTCACTTTACTGCTCCACGTCTGCATGACATTTCAATTAATGGTCTTCTGCCGTCCATGAACATTTCTCTAGGTATTCATCACATTCGTACCAAATTGTATTCCTTGCCACGTTCAAAACTTCATTCCTTCTACAAAAAATGTTTAGCAGCATCCTTGACTGATAGCCATTCCATAGAATACAAATGAACAGCGATTGCTTTGGATATATCTAACCATCGACTATTCAAGCCTGTCATCATATCCGCCAAGAAAATTGATAACCAGGCATTGATCAAAATTCAATTCGCCAATGAAGACTTGGACGCAATAAATCTTGATAGCATTTTTCACAGCAAAACAGTTACATCAAGCATTCAACCTTATTTTAAAGATCAATCAATTCCTCTTATCTCATATTAGTATTCCTACATTAAACCAATTGCCACTCTCATTTTCAATTATAAACGGGTATTGCGTGACTTCCAAATTGATGACTTTAAAGCCAAACCACCTGATTGTGCTTGCTCCTCCTCCCCATTCAATTAAAGTCCGGCTGGACAGGTTATAACTAGTGACATAGATATCGTAGACAACCACAAACTACGAGATATCTTCTCAAAAGGTCAGAAATTCTGTGAACCCCAGCACATCAACTGGAAATACAATTTCAAGATTTTGATGGATGCAGTTAAAGACTATGCTAGGAAGTTGGCAAAGAAAGAGAGAGAGGACGTTGAGACATTGTCCGACTGGACCAGGTCAAAAAAGTCACTAAATATGAATCGCACCCGGCGCTAAAAACAGTTATGAAATCCAGCAATCCCAGTATATTTGAAAATCCACTTGTAGTTAGAACTATGACCAAGCTCCATGAAATTGCGTAATTGTCCCTGCAGACAAAGCTTCTAATTACATACTGTGCGTGTGTAAGAAACACTATCTTGACTGCTTTGTGAAGGAGATGGGTATCGACAGTTCATCTGGAACCCTACTTATACCCCTCCTACAATATCGAAGGATGAAATTGTTAAAAATCACACTTCAGTTTTAGCATCTACTGGATACCAAAACTTCATAAGAACCCATACAAACGGAGATTCATTGCCGGGTCGTCAAAATGCACCACTAAATCTCTTTCACAGCTCCTCACTACCTTTTTGAAAGCCGTCGGAGTTGGCCTGAAAAAATTACTGTGAAAAAGATCACTCCACGAGCGGCGTGAACCTAATGAGGATTCAAAATAAAAAACCTAAGGTCTCCTTGAACAGCTATCCCTCAACCAGTCTTACCCATTGCCATAGTATTGAAACTTTTGACTTTTTCTACTATTTATACAACTCTGCCACACAATAAACTGAAAACAGTAATTGAAGATTTAATACATCAGTGCTTCTGCACTAAAACTGAAGAACTCAAATACACCTTTTTAGTAGTAGGGAAAGCTAAGACATATTTTGTTAAGAACCACGTGCACACTGATTCAAATAAGAAGTACACTGAGACTGACGAAATCAAAATGATAGATTTTTTGATCGACAATATTTTTTTCGAATTCGGAGGTCGTGTTTTCCAACAGATAAAAAGGATTGCTATGGGAAGTAGCTGTGCGCCACTTTTAGCTGACCCTTTTTCTTTACTCGTACAAGCCATGTTTTTACAAGGGCTTACACAAAGAAGACAAAAACATTTAGTCCAGTCTTTTAATTTCAGCCTACGCTACACCTATAGACGATGTACTTTCTCTTAATCCTAAATAAAAGGAATATTTACATCAGATCTATCACATTATCTTGAAATTAAAGAAACAACTTAGATACCTACTTCAGCTTCGTACCTAGATCTTTTGTTGTATACTGATGAAGATGGACGTTTGAAATCTAAGCTATGTGACAAGCTTTATGATTTTAAACTTTCCCTTTGTAAGCAGCAATATACCTACCTCTCCAGCTTATGGAGTGTACATTTCACTGTTAATTCGTTACTGTCGTGTAGTTTGTATAGTGATTTTTTAACAGAGCAAAAACACTGTCCCCAAAGCTGCTTAGTCAGGATTTGTTAAACCTATGTTAAGTTCATCCCTCACGAAATCATATGGCCGTCACCATAACATCATTGAAAGATATGACGTGTTCGTATCCCAAATAAAAGTGGACATTTTCAGCTAGATTCACGTCTTCTCTGATTTGACCACCAATTTTGAAATTTTCCAAGATTGACTTACTTACAGTGCGACGGGTGCTGATAACAGAGCAGGACATGCTTACCCTTCAGGAGCACCTGATGGCACTCTCACCTTTACTGAAGTTCACAATGTGATTGCCTTTGCTTTGAATGTTATGATTTCTATTTCTGTGTTTTATATCTGTCTAACGTCATTGTTTTCTGTGTCTAACGTCATTGTTTTCTTTGTCCTCGTTTGGTTTTGTCTAAGGGTTACAAAATGACAATTAATCAATCTGCTACCAAACAGATCTTTCAAATCAATGTATACCTCACTGATAGTGTGACGGGTGTCGCTAGCGGGGCAGGACATGCTTACCCTTCCGGAGCACCTGATGTCACTCCCGGTTTTCATGTTGTCTTTTTTTTTTTATTTCCGTGCATTGTAACTGTCTCACGTCCTTGTTTTGTCTCTGTTTTTATCTGTTACCGTTTTTGCCATGTCTTTGGACTCCGATTTTTGAAGTCATCGCTTCCCTTGTATTCTACTGCCGTTGTTTTGGCCATAACTTTTGACTTCGATTTTTGTAAATTGCACTCATTTGTTCCTTCTGTATTCTTCTGTCGTTGTTTTTCACTCAGTAATCGATTACACATGGTTACTTGTAATCATAAAATTCAATGATTACTGATTACATGTTTTACCGAGGAAAATGTAATCAAAATATCATGCCCTCAACCAGTCCTAGTGTAAACTTTTGGGTCGTTTTAACCTGGATATGGGATGTTGTCTCCTTGACATTTACCCCATTTCCTTTCTTTTTCATATTTCTCTAGGTATAATCAAGGGTTCAGATGAGATATGATATTATCATAATTGCCATTTTTAAAGATATTTATCAAATACTTAAATCTTGATTATTTTTTATTGACAAATATAATTGGAACATGCACTTCATCGAAATTAGAGAAATGTATGAGATAAATACTTGCAAAGCTACTACTGCTTATTGTAAAATCACAACTTGCTCACAAATAATTTCAGCATTTCTTTCATTTCGGTATTTTGTTACTTAATACAAATTTGCCGAAGCATCTGCTAGTGGACTGTTAGTTCCCAGGTGTATTCACCAATCCAGTAGCCAGTACTTCAGTGTTGGCCCGAAAACGATTTTATTGCAATATATAAATTTAAGAGAATATACAGAAACTAAATAAAGAGTAACTCCGCTATTTGTTAATGACTGTCTTCTTTGGCTTTGGAAACAAAGCTATGTTCTAATTCCAACAATATTTTTTAGCACATGCGTATATTTTTTTTACAAAAGGACATTCTTAATGTACAGTTTCACATTTTATTCACTCAATATTCTTTTGTAAATTAAGTTTTAAATAATGAATCACCTAATAGCTGGGTGACAATAATGACAATAATAAAAATTTACAACGTTACTGAATTTAAGACTTGGAAACTGAAATTGACATAACCGTAACCTAGCAACGAATGTGTTGTTGTTATGAAATCTTATCTATGTTGCATATATATATCATTCTATACAATTTAGATATAAAAAATTTAATTTTTTAACGTTAATAAAATTATTAATATGAGTTTTATTCCTTTCCTTTTCTTTTTTGGCTTCAAACATAACACAAATAAGAACTTGAGTCATATAAATAAGAAATACAACCAGCTCATTTTTATCCCAGCTTCGATTTTAAAATATTTGTATTTTATATTTTTACAATAAATTATTTGTGTTAATTCATAAGCTTATGAGCAACTTGTATTTAATATAATAACGAAAATAGACTGCTCTATGTCCATTTATGTGTGTTTGTATGAAGTTTTCTGACATATTCTAATTCTAGTGTCAAATCTAATATTGCCCTCTAAGAGCCGCGCTTCGAATGTTAAAAACGCTTGTTAGATATATTAGAATCGAAATAGATTATTGCAATTGGGCTCTATGCGAATTAGAACATGGTCAGACCTTATATTTGTCTTCATTTTATACCTCGCTTTCGCTTGGTATAAAATATTGACAAATATAAGGTCTGCCAATGTTCTAATTCGCATAGAGCCCGCTTTCAATAATCTATTTCTTAACCAATGTGCCGATTCCTCTGATGGTGTACTGTTAGTCCCCGAGGGTATTCACCAACCTAGTAGCCAGTACTTCAGTGTTGGCCGGAAAACCGATTTCTAAATGGAATTCTAAATGTTTTGATTTGATCTGCACTTAAGAAACATAAGTTGTCGAAATGCGCATATACTAAATCAACAGTACCTTCGCTATGTTGTTATTCAAAGCAAAGTTTATCTGAAAGTATACAGAGTTGTAAGGTAAATTGGCTCTATATTATAGATTGACTCCGATAGTTGGTGTAATCGTCGTTTTCGAAGGTTTACAATACCCAATGCTAAAACGGTTGCGATGTAGAAGATAGATGCACTGCGTAAATGAATATTTTAAATTTATTTGTCAATGACATTATACTTAAACTATAAACAGAGATATTAAACAAATTGTGAATACGGAATTTAGCGACAAGTCTTTTGTGTTTTATGCATGTATATGTAGAGTCAATTTCCTCATAGTATAGGTTCCCTTTATTAGTATTGAAAAACTAAAGGAAACTCTGGAAGAATATCATAAATAATATTTTACATTTTGTTAAAAAATGGATATTATAGTTGTTGGGAAAATTGTTTTTTATTGCTGGTTTATGTTCTTTTTGCCCAGGCTACTATTTTTTGTGTGCTTGAGCTAGATATTTGTTATTTTCATAATTAATTGAACATTTTGGAGAAAGTATATATCATTTATAAATAATGTTAATACTATTTGTATACAATGTCAAGAATGGAAATTTTCAGAGCAATAACTTATGTATTGACCTGTAAACAACGTGGAATATACTGTATTGAACGATCTTCGGTGACATATATAAGGATTTCTTCCATCTAGGAGACAATAGTCGACTTAAAATTGGCCTGAGTGTTACTATCTTAAATTTGTGCCTGTATAATCGCATTAAAAGAGAATTTATGTAAACAAACATTTAAGGAACTATTTTGTGAACCTTTACCATATATTGCGAGAAAGAATTCCCTTTAGCACCCCTTCGTTTTACGGAATAAACATAAAACTATATGTGAAGGGTGCCAACGGAACTCTTGCCATATTTCGGAAGTCAGATCCGAAAAAATTTGTTGAAAAGCCGGGTTTCTATAATCATTGTAAGCTGTTATTCTAATACAACAACTGAAGTAGAATTCCGAAAAGACGAACGGCATGATATTAACATAAATTAATGTCAAGAACATAAGAAGCCGAAAGGGTGAAGACACGACAACCTCACAAAAAAAAATCAAATAAAAAAACACTTTATACTTAAGCACTATCAGTGTGAACTCTCATAAAACCGAAAATGACAGTTTTTGCTCCGAAGAGTAAATTTTACATTTTCTTTGTGTAAAAAACCTAATTAAATTTGTAATTTGTCTATAGTTCATTAAAAACTAAAGAGGAACATTTCCGACTTTCTCTTCGATCGTCGTAACAAAGTCAGAGATATCAAAATATCTCAAATCTATTTATAAGTCTTTGCACATCAGTTACTTATGGTTTAATATGTCTTTATCGAGTAAACAGTCAAGATACACCGACGTAGATTTCAAAATTGAATTGTATCTTATAAGTTGTTTAGTTTAAATCGTTATGCAACTTTCAGATTGGAGTGTACAGGTGTTTCCAGCATTCTGTCCTGGATTTTGTACTTTTATGTAACGAGATATCAAAAACATTTCTCTGAATCTAAGTGGTTTGTTTATTTATATTCACTGTAAAAGTACGTGCTATATTTTAACCTTTTTACAACGACAGCAACGTTGTAACGTTTGTGCACTTATAAGGCTATTAATTATTCTGTTCAAAGTAAGGTATGTTTTTCTTTTAGATACATATGTAAGAATCCCAAAGGACGAGCATTTGATTTTGAGGGGGGGGTCCAAGGCGAATTTGTATATGTATATAATTTTATCTTTGTGCGAGTTAATATAAATATATTATAATTTTTTTATAGTTATTGCGTTTATTTGCAATGTTTTGCGTTTTAAAGCAAAGTTATTGCATTTATTTGCAATGTTTTGCATTTAAGCGCAATAGTTATTGCGTTTAAAAGCAATAAAAAATATTTTTTTTCAAAACAAGTGGCCGGAATATGCTTCCTTTCTTCAAATTATTTTTCTTGTTTAATTATTTTTTGATAGAAACACAGTCTTGTATTTCTTTGTATTATTTGAAAAAATAAATAAAATATTGATAATATTCAATGGAGATTGATATTTTTTATGTCTTCCGCATTTTATGTTACCCTGTAATAGTTCATAAACCGACAGTAAAGGGATGTCACTGAAATAAGCTTTCTATATTGTATGCAATCTTTTGGGAAAATATTTCTAACACATCTTTGTGATCTAAGTGAATCTGCTCCTCTATCGGGAAATACATGCACAGAAGGGGTTTATATTCCGCACGAAGCGTGTATTTTCTTGAAGCAGTTTGCCTACAATGATTCACGACCGGAATTTTCGTTTTATGACCAACAAACGAAATGTCTTCTATATCACAATTAAAAGGAAACAATTAACAAAAAGAAATTAAAAATTACAAATAACAAACAATTTAAAATAAAAAAAATAAAATGACAAAAGGGAGGTTTGGCAGTATGACCTTGAACATGGGACAAAAGGTCAGAAAATCAATGAAAGATTATATGGGTCATTGCACAACATGTATTTTCCTGGTCGATATCAGTTCCTGATAAATCATTTATTTAAGACCAGTATTACGATCGGTCACAAATTACTCATTTTCGGTGCGCGAAAAGAGTTCCTTGATAGTTGTAAGATTAGGTATAACTAATGAATCGAATAGAAAAAAGAAGGGAAACGGGGAATGTGTCAAAGAGACAACGACCCAAAGGGGAGTAATAACAACTCAAAGCCCCGATAAGATCTTCAATGAACGGTGAGAAAACCCCACACCCAACGGTAGGTCGGAGTCGGCCCCTGAATGAAGAGTAATCAGGTTCGGCGAAATAAACAAAATCCTAGACTCCTATGGACATTAAGTAAACTAACTGGAAACTAGAGGCTCACATGAGCCTGTATCGCTCACCTGGTCACTGGTTTTATTCATTGTCACCTATAGACCACCCATTCATATACTACAAATCAGTTCAGCATGTTACATTTTCATTCTTGGATGAGGTACGAACTAAAAATCACAAACTTTGGAAGAGATCACCCAAAGACAATTGTAACCAAGTTTGGTTCAAATTGGCTCAGTAGGTTCAGAGGAGAAGACATTTGAATGCATTTCCCATAGAGTCCCTATGTGAAACTATATTCCACCCTGGCGGCCATCTTGGATGAGGTAAGAACGTAAAAATCACTAACTTTAAAAGGGACCACCCAAGGACTATTGTGACCAAGTTTGGTTCAATTTGGCTTGGTAGTTTCAGAGGAGAAGATCTTTGGATGCATTTCCCATAGGGTCCCTTAATGTAAAACTATGTTCCCTGCTGGCGGCCATCTTGAATGAGGTATGAACATAAAAATCACAAACTTTGAAGGAAAACATCTAAAGACTATTGTAACCAAGTTTGGTTTCAATTGGCTCAGTGGGTTCATAGGAGAAGACATTTGAATGCATTTCCCATAGGGTCCCTATGTTAAACTGTGCTCCACGCTGGCAGCCATCTTGGATGAGGTACAAATGCAAAAATCACAAACTTTAAAGGGGACCACCCAAGGACTTTTGTGACAAAATTTGGTCCCCATTGGCTCGTTGGTTTCAGAGGAGAAGATCTTTGAATGCATTTCCCATAGGGTCCTATGTTAAACTATCTTCCCCGCTGGTGGCCATCTTGGATGAGATGTGAACCCGCTGGACAGTATGTAGAAATTGTAGTTCTGGAAAACCTCAACACTTGTGCAATTCACATGTAACCTTAATCTCAAACAGTTTTTGAAATAAAACTAAAAACGTTCAAAAATTGTGAAAATTCAAAGAAAAAGCGGCAATGACTCCTATGTGGGTTATCAGATTTTCTTCAAAATTGCAGGACATGTTGATCTTACTATGCTGACCATTTTTGTTATACAAACTTCACTTCTATCTTCCATCAATTTCAATATATAAGACCAGAAGTAACGAAAAACTAAAAATTTTACGTAAAAAGGGGCAATAACTCCAAGACGGGTAAACAGATATTCTCAAAAATTGCAGGGAAGGTAGATCTCATCATGCTGATCATTTTTACCTACATGTTTGTATGTATGTCAGAATTTTGATATCTGTAATGGTTTTCGAGTAATTTGCAAAAAACGACAATTTACCCCTATGTTCTATTTTTAGTAACAGTGGCCATGTTGTTTGGTCTACGGACATGAAAATCACAAACTTGAAAGAGCATACCTTGGTGATGATTCAGGCCAAGTTTGGTTAGTATTGGCCCAGTAGTTTCAGAGGAGAAGATCTTTGAATAAAAGTTAACGGACGGACGACGGACGGACGCCGAGTGATGGCAAAAACTCACATGGCCTTTGGACAGGTGAGCTAAAAAGACAAGACACAAAAAAGCTTATTACATTTCCTGAATTGGGACAGGCGCAAAGTCTAGTGAAATTGTTTTAGTTAATAATCTCTCCAATGAAATTGATGATTGAGATACACAAATAGATCTGAAGTATATTCACTAATTAATAATAATTAGAAATTAATGCGCAACTGTTGGTCACTCTCAATCGTGACCCATTTTGTTGTTGATGATTATGTATAGGATATCGTACATTTCAAACAAAAGATAATAATTTCTTTTGTTTGAAATGTACGCTATCTAACTTGTACCACAATAAAAACTATTTTATCCATATCTTATACGATTTTTAAAATTATTTGATTAGTTTTCATTAAAGTGAAACCACACCCCTTTTCCATAATTACATATGTGGAAAAGAATGTTATTCTATATCGATTGGTGAAAATCCGACCTCGATCTGTTAAGTGGTTTTAGAGAAATTTGAGTTTTTGTATTCAATTTTTCTCAAATCTGGATCACTTCCGGTATCTCAATACGTCATAGATACTTTAACCACGTGTTAATCACATGATTGCTTATGAACCGTTTGAATGGACAAAAATTTCGTATCATTAACCATACTGTTAAAGATCACTACGATGTACCAACTATTGCAACTGAAAGTGTGCATGCAAAATGCAGTTACAAAAAACTTCGTTTTATTCCCTTATGCATATTATTCATTAATTTATTTTTAAATATCCACAATAATGCATCCGAAATGTCTACAAAATCCCAAAGAAATGTGTTTTTCTTCGTCTGTATTTATTGAAGAAAATATGGAATGTGTTGCCATAAAATAATTACACGAAAATGTAACAAAAAACAACAGGTAACATCTGATATTACCTAGGGCATTTGAAACCACTGATGTAGACGGTCACAATAGTTGTTTATTGCTACTTTCGTTAATTGGATAATTGGTCACATGTCACCTTGCAGGTGTGAAAATCATTGATGATTTGAGGGAAATCATTTACCTGTGATGTTTCTGAATAAAACGAAATACACAGCGAGTCGATACAAACAGAAAATATATAAATAAATAAAACTTGATAGAAGTATTAAAATAGATAAGAACTAATTTTCAACATGCCATTTTAATCAAAATGTCATTGATTAAAAAAAAATTAGACTTAACTAACGAAAATTATATCTTTTTGAAAAGTACTGAACGAAAATTTATCAAGCTTTGGTGGGAGGATAGGACTTGTAAATAAGATGAAAATCGTATCGATAACCAAATCGTCGCCTTGCATTCTGTATTTTAGACCGATTACAGACCACAAAATTAAATTAAAATCTGTCAATTTAGTAATGTTTTATTAGTAAGTTTTCACGAAGAGCGTCTTCCACTAGAAACTATTGTGCCCTCGATTTTGTAACATTTAGATAGACCTTTTCACGATAACTGCGGGCCAGTCAGTAAGCATGTGTAACGTAAATATCCGGAAGGTGGGGCTTGGGGTAGAACAAAAGAATTTTCCTCCGGAAGTTTTTAATGAGTGTGCTCATGGACTACCCCGCAGTTAGCGTGAAAAGGTCTATTGTCTTTTTATGTATTCATTTTATTTTGTAAATCAGAAATTGAAGAGTTACGCGAAAAAATACTAGACCTCCAATGCAGGTCGATGAAATATAACCTGATATTTACTGGGCTGATGGAAAAACAGGATGAAAATACGGAAGATGAACTTAGAAAATTCATAAAAGATGAGTTAGAAATTGATCATGATAATATAAAACTGGGAAATGTACATAGATTTGGGTCGAGGAGTGATAAAGGAAAGAAGAAAAACCGTCCAATTGTAGCAAGATTTCTGTTTTATAAAGACTTGAGACGTGTTCTAGATGCTGGTCCTAAGCTTAAAGGGAAACACTTTGGAATTAACCAACAATTTCCGCAGGAAGTGGAGGATCGACGGCGAAAGTTGTATCCGGCTCTGAAAGAGGCCCGCAAAAAAAGGTCAGAAGGCATCGCTTATTCGCGATAAACTGTTCGTTGAAGGCAAACTATATGATGACCAGACTGAAGAAAAATTAAGTTATTCAGGTGCACTTCGAGGGACTCCACCTAAAGACTCTCAGAAATCCAGAAAACGCGCCCGTCGTTCCGGATCATCTACTAGTGACTAACATGAAGCCGGAGGACAAACATGTTTTGACGAAATTAACAATGAAAGAGTTAATGTAAATAGTACTGTTATAAATCTTATGTTTAAATGTATGTGGTTTAAAAAAGAGATTAGAGTATCCAGATTTTGTAGATTTAATAAATAAATACGATATTGTACTGTTCCAAGAGAGTAAAACAGATGATTATGATGATTTTTACTTACAGGGATATATTTTTGAAATGAAAAACCGATTTAAATTTTCAAACAGAAAATCAGGTGGACTTGTCTTATGTTTTAAAGAAAGTCTTAAAGATTGTATTCACACTTTAAGCACTGAAAGTAAATTTATACAGTGGTTTAAATTTTCCAAAGCTGCATATTTGATCAGGATATCGTGTTTGGTTCTGTTTATGTCCCACCAGAAAACACAAAATATAGTTCTTCTGAGGCATTTAAAGAAATTGAAGAAGAATTTCAAAATTTCTCCAATAATTATAAATATATTTGCCTTGCGGGAGATTTTAATAGTCGCACCGCAGAGGATTTAGATTATATAATCATAGATGAAAATCATAATCATTTTGATCAATCAGTTGATTTGTCAGAAATTATTGAAAACGATGTTTATAATCTGAACGGAAATATATCAACCTCTAGGAAAAATATGGATAGGGTGAAAAATAATTATGGTAATCTTTTATTAGAGCTTTGTAAATATAATAACCTTTTTATTATCAATGGTAGAACAGGGAGTAATAATGAAGGTAAATTAACCAGTAAAAACGCGAGTGCGAATTCGGACCTTTTAAAACGAGATCAGATAGTAATTACACAG